>JAZHPH010000349.1:26608-47618 GCA_037356405.1 Nasonia oneida | reverse complement strand
CACCGAGCGTC
The DNA here is from genome assembly GCA_037356405.1 of Nasonia oneida. Classification (NCBI taxonomy): domain Eukaryota; kingdom Metazoa; phylum Arthropoda; class Insecta; order Hymenoptera; family Pteromalidae; genus Nasonia; species Nasonia oneida. Next base: position 47,607 of record JAZHPH010000349.1, on the reverse strand, counting down.
TCGCGAGGAGTCAGTTCAAAGGTCGGATCGTATCTGGCGGCACGCGTCTCAGTCGCGTGTCGCCGAATTTTCTCTCTCTCTCCCTCTCTCTCCGCCTCTCGCGTCGTCCAGCGGCTCTCCCCGCCTTGCCAGCGCTGGAACCTGTAACCTGTGTGAATTTAGTACAAGTCTTTCTTCTCGCGGTATGCTGAGCTTATGACGTGCTAATATCGCCCGTCATAATTTCCATAAGATTCCAAGTTTTTGAAGCAGTAACAAATCAAAAGAAAAAAGAGATTCAATGAACACTTGTTATACAGATTTAAAGTTATTTTGGCAGTTATTTCATCAAATTGCTTAGTAAATAATGCAGCATTTGGTGTTTTTTGCAAAGAGACGGCATTCAAATACATAGAACTCTACAACTGGTATAAAATGCCTACATCAATGCATGTCATTTTAATACATGGCCACGTCATTATGAAAGAATTAATTTTACCTATTGGGATGCTTAGTGAAGAAGCCCAAGAAAGTAATCATAAAATGATTAAAAGATTCAGAGATAGATTGTCAAGAAAAGTTTCTCGGTGCGTTAAGAGATTCATTTTTTTATATATTTCCGATAACTTGTTTGTGTAACTTATGTAATATATTAGTTTTATTGCTCGAAAAAAAAAGAATTTTTAAGATAATTTGTATGTAAAAAAAGAGCTTATTTTATTAAATTACCTTTCAAAAATTTCAAATAAAAAAAAAATTTGCAAATTTGTTTAAATCAGATAATTTTATATCCATTACTATTATTTCAGGGTTGCAACAAACACGGATATGTTTTGTCGCTTATTTGTAAATTCCGATCCTTATCTTTCGCTATTAGACATCGAAGAAAACAAAAAAAGAAGCTCAATGACTCAGGAGATGAAAAATCTATTAGATTATACAGAGTCAGCAGATGATGACAACACAGACTATTCAGACACTGAATAAAACTATTTTAATTTCGGTGTAAATATGTACATATATATATTTTTCTCTAAATAATTTTGTATAATGTATATAATATATATAACAGTACATGATCAAGAAATATATAATCTATTTTTCATATTTTCACCCTCTTGATCCTCACTCTCACGCTTATAGTAAGGGATAGTAACGGAAAACCATAAACAAAGTTGGGGCTGTTTATAAAATCATTGACATAATCGTCTTCAGCATCCACGAAAACCCATGAAGCATTTTTTCGGCGATTCTCCATGTTTTCACCCTCCAACTCCCCAAACTCACCCCTAGAGTGAGGGATGGGATGGTCAAAGTGAGGGTTGTTAATAAAATCATTGCCATAATCGTCTTCAGCATCCACGAAAGCCCTTGAAGCATTTTTTCGGTGATTTTCCATGTTTTCACTCTCCAACCCCCTAATTTCATCCCCTCAATGGGGGATGCTTGCATTTCCAATAATTTTTCCTCAATTGTGCGACGTTATACGTCGCAGCCGAGTAAGTCGCGCGTTATTGTTTGCGCGGCAAACTGACTCGAAGCGAGGAATAAAAGGCGATCGGTTCCAGCGAGGCCCGCGTTTTCTCGGACGCGAGCTACGTCCCGGGAATTCGTGGAATTCGTTGGCCGACATACCCAAGGGGGGAGCTCACCGGTCCGAGCTGGCGCGAGACGAGCAGCCAATCAGCGCGTCTCGCGCCTCGCGCGGTCAATCAGGCTACGTTATCAGCCAAGCCCGACGGCCGACGACGAGACGCCGAGCGCGCGCGCGGCAGCACAGCTCGGCAGTTCCTTTCCGAGCCCTGTCGATGACACTTCGACGTCGATCGTCTCTCTTATCTCTTATTTTCCATCGTATAAGCAGCTGTAAAATGCGTGAAATCATCTATGAAGGTAACCATATACTTCTTACCATCATACGATACCGGCTTTATCGGCCCCATCACATCGCTGTGTATAAGCTGCAAAGGTCGTGTAGCCCGAGTGCGATGCTGGTCGTGCGGCAACTTTGTTTGTTTACCTTCCACGCACACGCTGCATATTTCCGAGGACCGCGAAGTCTCGCCGATCTCCATTTCCTCTATGTGTTGTGGCAGCGTTTTCAACGCTTCGTAATTTAGATGGCCCATTCTTCGATGCCAAATTTCAATTCCCTCGCTTAAATGTGAAGATGCTAAATCTGAACAAAAATTTAAAATATAAAGATTACTTATCAGTTACTTCCGCTACAGCAAGCAATTCATTGTTCCTTTTTATTATTCCTTTCCCATTTTCAAATATTACTCGGAAACCACTTCTATCTAATTTTCGCACTGACATAAGATTATTTGTTAATCCAGGAACTACCAAAACATCTTTAATGTTGATTTTTACTTCTTTGTTATTCACTAAGCTTACAACATCAATCTCACCCATTTGTTTTGCAAATAAAACAGTGTCTGACTTAGCAATTTTAATCATAATCGGTCGTGGTCGATTTCTAAGATTTTTTAGTTTTTCCTTTTCATTGACATAGTGCTCAGTTGCGCCAGAATACAATATCCAAATCATCGGCTTTATGTCACTGGATACCGAGAAACAATTCGCAGAAACGTCGTTGTTTCCGATATTCGAGACGGACGCAGCCGAGTTCGCTGAATTCCCAGAATTATTTTGATTCTCTCGAGCCTGTCGTTTCTTGCAATCAGCGCGCTTGTGCCCTTGTTCACCGCAGAAATGACAATTGTACGGGAACTTCTTTCCTCCACCTGAAGCGAATTTGCCTTTATTTTCAAATTTTCCACTACCACTTTTATTTGACTGCACGTTAAACGCGTTGCACTTTTCCGAATCAAACTGCTTTCTTTTATTCAAATCTACTCTTTTTGTTTCTTGGTCCAACAGTCTATTTTTCACAAAATTGATTTTGTCTCGATCGCCGTTACAACACTTTCATATTCCTGCGGCATCGTGAGCAATAGACGACACACGATATCCGTCTCTTCCACCGTCGCGCCGGTTGCTTTTAAATCTCTTATCAATTTGTCAAATACTAAAAAAAGATTTGTCAAACTGTCTCTACCTGAATTGAATTTAATCGATGACACTTCGACGTGACGAGAGTGCACGAAAGTGAATTGCGCGTGAGCGAGAGTGAGAAAGCAGCAGTGCCACGACCTGGACCACCTCCCCGAGGAAGAGATCCCTCCCCGGAGATGACCGTCCAGCCGTTAAGCCAGAGGAAGGAAGCCGGAGCGGGAGCCAGGCCTTCATCCACAAGTCTACTGCCGCGAGAGAGAGAGAGAGAGAGAGAGAGAGAGAGAGAGAGAGAGAGAGAGTAAATTCAGACGTGGACGGAGTTTTATCGAGAATTCAGGCACCGCTACGTCACTGAATATAACAGGGAAGATTTAATGGAGGATTTGAGGAGGAGGACGCAACACAAAGGCGAGAAAATCACAACGTTTCTCGCCAAATTTGAGTACATTGTGTCACGCTTCCATCGACCTCCATCCAAAAGAGAATTGTTGCAGATAGCGTATCGCAATATTCTACCCGAGTATCGGAAGGCTATCGGTGATAAGCTCATTGATAGCTTGGAAGATCTCGAGAAGTATGGTCGCCGGTGGGAGAAGCAGCGAGACTTGGACAGTCGATTTGCTCCGCCATTGCCAGCCGAGAAGATGCACGTTCCCGGCGCGGCATATACGGAGGGGTGATTAAGCCCAAGGTCGCTGCAGTCGAGACGGTAGAAAAGGAGAAAGAAAATGAGGAGAATCAGAAGAAGGGCAAGAAGTCGAAAGCTAAGAAGGCTACGACTTCAGCATCCGCTTCTGAGTCGGAAAAAGTCGCGAGTACAAGCACTAACGCCGGCTCTGGTAATAAATCAAAGCCGACAGGAAAAGATGCTGCATCGAGCCAGGATTCGGGCAACAAACAGAAGAGCGGAGGAAATCAGCCACGCACCAGAGGGAATCCAGCGGCGGGGGCGGGTAAATCGCCCTTAGGACCGACCAACGTGAGCGCGGGAGAGTTTCTCGGTGCATGCTTCACGTGTCACCGTGTAGGTCATAGCGCCTCACAGTGTCCCGAAGTAGTCTGCTATAGATGCAGAGAGAAGGTGCATACCTCGAGGAACTGCACAACCCCTCCGACGGCGCAGGCGAATTCGTCTCCTGCACCATGGATTACCGACGCCCCTAAGACCCATTGTCAGTGGTGTGAGAAGGCGTCACTTTACTCTCGTGCCCCGACTGTCGTGTGATAACTACAGCTCTGGGAAACTTGAAGTTGGGGGCCCAGAAATAAAGAAACCGGCGCCCCCAGAACAAGAAAGAACGGGGGGAAAGGAGACTAGAGGAGTTACGTTCGCTCAGCCACTCGTAAAGCTCGACGAAACCGAAAGGAAAGACAAGGAAGAAGCGCACCGGTTTGCCGAGTTGAGAAAGGTTGAGGAGAAGGCCACGAAATTACTGAGCGAAAACGAGAAGGGAGAGAGGAGAAGGTGGGACCTGACCGCAGTCCAATTAGACATTAGAGGCTGCCAATGGTTCAAACCGTTAGGAGTAGAGAAAGAGAGCGAGAGACGGAACGCTGTGAGGAGCGAAAAACTTCAAAGCTCGTCGAAACCACTCTTAGTACCAGGCATTAGTACAAAGGAAAGTGCGGATGAGGGAGAGGTGGTAGCTGGAGCAAACACGGAAAATAGAAATTTCCTATCAGTGAGCCTAGGCGGGCATGTGTATCAAGCACTGCTCGATCCTGGGGCAACTCTATCGTTGAGTGGCCCAGAAATCGCCGAGAGATTTCGGGAGCGGTTAACGAAGAGCACGACTAAGCTCCGCACAGCCACGGGGCACATTCACTTAGTGCTTGGAGAATTGGAGATGATACTCGATATTGGAGGCAAAGAACAAGCTATATCTTTCAAAGCCGCACCGTCGCTCGAACAACCAATGATCCTCGGAATGGATTTTTGTAAAAAGTTCGATTGCGACGTGCGACTGGGAAGAGGTTTGTGGCGTACGGAAGAGGGCGAATGGCGACCATTTGCTGATACAAACAACAAAGAGGAAGCTACCGTGTACGCGGAGTGTGCCGGCCTGTCGACTATCACGGATGAGGAGCGTGCGGAGGTGAGAGAGCTATTAGAAGGGATCCTTAAAGACCAAGGCTCATCAATAGGGCTCACGCATCTTACGGAGCACCATATCGAGCTGATGGATTTCACGCCGATTCGGCATAAGCCTCGGCGTGAATCTCCAGCAAAACAGCAAGCCGCGGTCGAGGAAGTTGAGAGATTGTTCCTTGAAGGAATCATAGAGAGATCGGCGAGCGATTATACGAGCGCATCTGTCATGATCCGCAAAGCCGACGGAACATGGAGGTTTTGGGTCGATTATCGAGATCTGAATCGAGTCACTATTAAGGATAAGCATCCAATCCCTAATATGGACTCGATTACAGATAGGCTACGCAGTGCTCGTTATCTATCAAAGATCGACCTGAAGCAATCCTATTATCAGATCCCGTTGTTGCCAGAGAGCAGGAAGTATACAGCTTTTTCTATACCGGGTTCAGGCCTGTGTCAGTTTAAGCGTATGCCGTTCGGTCTGTGTAACGCGCCCAGGACCCAACAGAGACTAATTGATGCTTTGTTTGGGCCTGCGTGCGAGCCAGCAGTGTTCGCCTACCTCGACGACCTGGTGATCGCCACGGAGACTTTCGAAGAGCACCTAGAGTGGCTCGAGTTTGTCCTGAAGCGACTCACGGGCGCGGGGTTAGTCGTGAATGAGGAGAAGTGCGAATTCTGTTGTTCGCAGATCAGGTGGCTGGGTTTCTTACTGGACAAGGAGGGACTACGTCCTGATCCCGAACGGGTAGAGCCAGTGAAAAACTTTCCGGCACCGAAAAACATCAAACAATTGAGACGATTTTTGGGCATGTTGGGCTGGTATTCGCGCTTTATCGAGCGTGAATCCGAGCTCAAAGTCCCACTCGTCCGACTGCTGTGAAAAGATCAGAAATGGGAGTAGGGAGATGAGCAACGAGAGGCTTTTGAAGCTCTCCGACACACGCTCACCGTGGCCCCTGAACTTGCTCGGCCTGATTTTACAAGGCCGTTCAAAGTGCAATGTGATGCCAGTGGCTCGGCTATCGGGGCCGTTCTGACTCAAGACCATGACGATGGCGAGCACCCGATAGTGTACATCAGTCGTGTACTAACGTATGCCGAGAGAAATTACACGACGACGGAGAAAGAGTGTTTAGCAGTGGTCTGGGCTATCAGGAAGTTGAGGCCGTACATAGAGGGGTACGACTTCAGCGTGATAACAGACCACAAAAGTCTGCAGTGGCTGAGGAATTTGAAAGATCCCAGCGGTCGCCTAGCAAGATGGGTAATTGAGTTGCAACAGTGGCAATTTGACGTGATTTATCGAAATGGTGAACTAAATCACTTTCCGGATACGCTATCCCGAAGCGACGACAATGGCGAGGACGCTGTTGCCGCTTTTGAGGAGGTACAAGATCCGGAATATTTGAAACTGCGAGAGCAAGTTGAAAAATTCCCGGAGAAGTACCGAGGATGGCGTATCGAAAATGGAGTGCTTTATCGTTGGCACCAGGATGCATTGCTGTACCCGATAACACACCGCGAGGAAGCGTGGAGATTGGTAGTACCGGAGGAATAGAAGGAGAGAGTAATAAGAGACGCACACTGTCCGCCTTCCTCGGGTCACTTGGGAATAGAGAAGACCTATGACCGAGTGGCTCGAGAGTACTATTGGCGAGGAGCCTATCACGACGTGTACAAGTTCGTACAGTCGTGCGAGGAGTGCCAAAAATATAAAACGGCGCAAAGCGGAGCAAAAGGGCTCATGGGACGGCGAGTCGTCCAGCGGCCTTGGGCCATCGTCGCAGCTGATCTCATGGAGTTCCTTCCGAGCAAAAATCGATTCAAATATCTAGTCGTGTTCCAAGGCTTGTTTACACGCTGGATCAAATTGAAGCCGTTGAGGAAGGCGGATGCGAAGTCAGTAGCCAGAGCGTTTGAGGAGTTGATTTTATTCAGGTGGGAAACCCCTGAATATTTTCTAACCGATAACGGAAAGGAGTTCGACAACCAACACTTGAAGAAGGTGTTGGAAGTCTACGGTGTGAAACATATCACCACTCCGCCTTATCATCCTCAGGCAAATCCCGTCGAGCGTACGAATCGCACGCTTAAAACNGGCGACATCCTCGTCCGGTGTTGAGTTTACGACGGGAGATCGAGGGAGGAAAACCCATGGAAAGAAGGGAGCCAGATGAGTGGGTGGACAGGATGAAGAGATTAGATATGCTGCGAGATTTAGTGGGGAAATACACGAGCGCTGCAACCGAAAAACGAGAACGCGTTTATAACCAGGGACGGAAAAACGCGCAATTTCAAGTAGGAGATGAGGTCATGAGAAAGACCCATGTCCTATCCGACGCAGCCAAGAGTGTTTCTAAAAAACTAGCTCCGCACTGGGAAGGCCCGTGCGAGATTGTCGAGGTTAAATCCCCGATAGTTTATGTACTAAGCTACGGTGACGGAAAATCGCGACGGTTGACAAAGGCTTACGTGGATGAACTTAAGCGCTGGGTCCCGCCGCGAAAGGATAAGCAAAAATACTAATTTGTGTTTTTAGGATGGAGCGACCAGAGGACGAGAGAGAGAGAGAGAGAGACGGCGCCAACCGGCCCGCCACCGACCAACATCGCACCGCCACGTCAGACGTTCGCCCAGGTAGCGAGATCACCAGCAAGACTGCCAACGCCAGCAACGTCGTCGACGCCCCTGCGGGTTTCAGGGGCGGGGATAACCAGCCTGAGGATCGGCGCAACCACACCAAGGCTGCGCCTGCGCCAATCCACAGCTGGTCTGATGACGACGCCAGCGAGCAGCCAGCAGCGAGATGGGAGCAACGAGGAGAGGCCAAGGACGGAGACGATCACAAGCCTAAGCCAGGCGATCTCAACAGGGGCAATTCCCCGGCGTTTGGGCCTAATCCGAGAGGAGGTCGAGAGAGAGAAGGAGAGTAGGATTCGGATGGAGAGGCAGAAGCCATCCACCGAGTCACAAGAGAAAGAGAGCTCGGAGGCAGAGGAAAGCAGACGGGCGCAGAGGGAGTTGGAGTTGTACGTCGCCAACTCTCCTGTTGTTCCCGCTGCCGCCCCTACTCCGAGGGTCCAGACCAGAGTAGACTCGGGCGAGCGTCATTTTAACCGTAATTTCGAGTGAATCAAGAGTTTTGATCACTTATTCGACGTCTGGGAACACTGTGCGGCGGTATTCGCAGGATGGAGCAGGGATCGGAAATAAGCGAGCGAGATTTAGAAATGACGACAAATCACGTAAAACATAAGGTTATATTTACTAGTCGCGAAATAAAAGTGAAGTTACAATAATGAAATAATAATACGCGAGTCGCTGACAACTTTGCGACTCGCCGCGACGCCAGAATAATCGCGCTCGCACGCGTGTATCGTCGTGAAGGTCGCGCGCGCCGGATCACCCTCGCATGGGCGATATACACTCACACATGCACTCTCTCCCATGCACTGCGCATCACACAAACCTTCTCTCTCTCTCTCGTCGACGACGTTCCTAATCCTGGACAGGCCGCAAGACTTGGTCACCGCGCTGGACCGCTAGGCAAGGTCAGGAATACCCGGACGCACTCACTTACACCGTACACTTCGATCCGCTGGACACAGCACAGCACACGGTATCACGAAGTTTTCCGATTTCTATAAGCGAAGTCCAGTGTTTACCTTCCGAAGGCCGAGAGCAATCTGAGCGCGCACCTGAAGGATTAGCCCGCGCGCTCGCTCTCTCTATCTCTTTCGCGCCTATTGCCAAATTCGCACGTGTTTATTATCGCGCACGCGACTCTACGCTGTTTCGGCGCGGCGTAGCGGTACTCATACCGCTACGAGTTGGCTGTCGTGCTCAACTCGTTACAGTAGTTAATAAACATTTAGTTTAATAAACCTTCTTTCTTACATTATACCTGAATATATTTAATATTTTAATTCATTTTTTAAACAATTTGGGAAAAATATAAACAAAAATTTGGATTTTTGACAATTTAAGGTGTATCCGTCCCCTTCCCTTATACTGAATTGTAGGTGGTTAGATTGATTTTATGTTGCTTTACGCTACATGTACTTCGTTTGTCGCCTTCTATCCGAAACACAAGATCTGGATATTTATTTATCATGCGCTCTATTCGTTCATCATCTTGTTTTCCGCCGTTCTTTATTTGCAAATTGTCGTGTGCCCATTGGACCAGTCAGGGGTCTCCTCTGGTCGATTGTGTGGCGGATCACGGACCCAGACTCGGTGAGAAAGAGTGAATGTTCGGTTATGTCTGATTCCCTGTAAAACGGGCTCTCAAATGTATTTGGATCCTCGTAAAAAGGGCTCTCACTCGAGTGCGGGATCCCCCTAAAAAGAACTCTCCCTTGCTTCGGACTCTCAAAGGGCCTGGGGGCGGGACTCACTCAACTCTCCTCGTCTAAGAGGAAGAAGAGTGAGAACTGCCTGGCGAACCGACTAAAGGCTGGGAGCAATCCCTCGACCAGGCGAAGGTCATAGTGCCGGTTGGGAAACACAAACTCATGAACACACGCGTTAAATCTCAACACTCTTACACTGCCGACCCTCAAGCCGCCCCCGGGCGTGTCTGCCTACCGGTGTCACTCGAGGAGGGCTGACTGCGTCGATGTGAGGGTACTGGAGGAAAACTATGAAAACAGGCGAAGGCCGTAGTGCCGATTGGGAAACACAACTCATGAACACACGCGTTAAACCTCAACACTCTTACACAGCCGACCCCCAAGCCGCCCCCGGGCGCGTCTGCCCACCGGTGTCACTCGAGGAGAGCTGACTGCGTCGATCTGAGGGTACTGTAGGAAAACTAGGTTGTCTGACGCTCCTAGGCCGTCGGATAGTACAGGAGCCCGGGTCAGCTTAACCAGCATGACCTGGCTGCCCTATCAGCCGACGAAAAATCCCACCTGACCTAATAGTGCCGATTGGTGACCAAATAGGACCATGTTGGGTCAGGGGGGCCTGCTGAAGCCAAAGGTGTCGGAGTCGGCTTTTCCGCGGTGGGTGACTTTCTGGGGGGCTAACTAGTCCGGAAAGCTTTAAATAAAAATGAACAAGACACAAGAAACGGCTGAAAAAGTGCCAGCCACAAAGGAGCTCTCCAGCTCAAGCAAAGTCCTCATGGACGGTATTTTGGAAGACCGGTCATCTGTCGTGAAGACGTCAAATACCAGTGGAAGTTCCCAGGAGAGTCACTGGGCGGCTGCGGGGTCCGCCCCAGCAGCAAATACCGGTGCCACCTCGGGAACAGAAAATAGCAAGGAAAAGAAAAGAAACAGGCACGCAAATAGGAAGCTAGCCTGGGGGCGAAGCTAAGGACGAAGCGTCTGGAGGGCGCTCTTGGGAAAGCTCAGGCTGGGACCCTCACAGGCGCACCCAAAAGACAGCACTTCAACAGCTCCACCCTAAAGGAGCTTATGGAGAGGTCAGTTGGGGACGCTCCAAAGAGCTACAGCCGAGCGGTGGCCACTGACTTAAAGGTGGCCATCGTTCCGGTCAAGTACCCGGAATAGCGTCTTGACGAGGACCAGGGAAAAAAGGTACTGGAGGCCTTGGAGGGGGAGATTAATAACTCCCCGGACAGAGGCTATTTTCCAAGGTTTTTAGACAATTGGTTCCAGAAGGGCGCACAGATCTTCCACTGCAAGGACCAAAGGACAAGAATTGGTTACTTAGCAATGCCACTAAATGGTCGTGTGGAGAGGGCACCTAACTCAAGGCTGTTGGTATTGGGAACCTCTAGAAGCTGGTCAGAGCGATGATCTACGCCCCTGGAGTGCATACTTCAAAGGTCGTGGCGAAACTAAAACGGTGACGGTGGGCATCGAGGGTAAAAATAAGGAGGAGGCGGCCATTCGAGTGCTGCTTGAAAGGACTGAGGTCGTGGCACTGAAGGTCCTCGACTTCAGGCCTTTCTGTGGAGGTGACAGGGCGCATGATGTCCCGTTCAAGAAGAAGACAAAGAAAGAGCCGGGACAGACGGGAAAAGAGGTTATAAAGGTTGATCCCGGCTTTACTACGGAAATCACAGAGGTAGATGCGGGTAGCGGTGCTCTCGATATAGATAGCTAATCAGGGGCAACGTAACAGCGTGAACAATATGAATGGGGCCGGATCTGTACCGGACACCACCATAGAGTTCTCGCAGATTAATCTGCATCATTGCAAAAGCGCCTCGGTCATTCTGGCTAGACGTATGGTGGGGGTGCGTACAGATATTTGCCTAATCCAAGAACCTTGGATTCACAATAGCAAAATCACAGGCTTAAACGGAATAGGTACACTGATCAGCGGCAGTCCCGTTTCAACTAGAACGTGCCTTATTGCTAAGGGGCTTCAGGTAGAGACAGTGCCAAAGTACTGCTCAAGGGATCTATGTACAGCTAGTATAAGCTACAAGGGTATCGAAGGCGAACAAAAAGTTATTATGATTGCCGCGGCATACTTTCCCTATGAGGCAGCGTGCCCACCAGAGGAAATAGTCTCATTATTAGAGAATGCGAAGCCGAAGGCACCAAACTTATAATGGGTTGCGACGCAAACACACATCACACATGTTGGGGCAGCATTTCTTAATACGGGCAACAGACCCATGTTCTAAAACGCCGTAAGGAATGAGGTCATAGGCATCACCCTAATCTCCAGGAACGTGTGGTCCGAGGTTATGGACTGGTGAGTGTCGGATGAAGTCTCCATGTCAGATCACCAAAATATTGTGTTCAGACTTGGCAGACAAAGTACACTTGATCGACTCATAAAGAACCCTAGAAAAACAAACTGGGTAGGATACAGAGAATAACTTAGGGCTAAGATCGGTCGCATTTCTGTCACACACTGGACGGCGGAGGACGCTTTCTGGTGGAATAAGTCACTAGAGAAACGCAGGACGAAAGTAAGGCGGCTATACAAATGGTCCAAACACATAAGAATGACAAGGAGAAACGGGCGTATAAAGCGGACCGATGATAGTCCACCGAGATCCTCGAGATCCTCGAGAAGAGAGAGAGAGAGAGAGAGAGAGAGAGAGAGAGAGAGAGAGACGTCAGCGGACTGGAGCTCGGCCTGAGCCTGAGGCCTGCCGTCTGCTGCGCGAGCGCGGCGCGTGTGTGAGCATGCCAGCATAAGTCCTGCGTGGCTAAATTGTGCGCGGGAGGAACAGCTACCGTGTTGTAGGGAAGTGTGATTATTTTTCTCTCTCCCTAGCGTTCTCCCAATCGTGACGATCGTGCTAAATCCTACGTTGGTCCCAGCCTTGGAGAAATTGTACTGAGCTTGTCTGGCACTAGGATATGTACCGGAAGAATGGGGTCAGGCGAGGGTGGATTTCCTGCCCAAACCAGGTAAGCAGCATGCCTATCAGACAGGGATGTCGGTGGAAACAGCGCTGGTGGACGCAGTAAGCTTCATTCAAAAAGGCATGAAAAACAGGGGTTTGGTATTAGTGGCTTTCCTAGACATCTAGAGGGTTTTCAATTACACGACTGGCTAGGCGATATCGGCAAGTATGGAGGAGCACGCAGTACCAGCAACGGTCGCTCGGTAGATCAGCTTTATGCGGAGAACCAGGACGATAGTGGCTACCTGGAGAGCGTACTCTAGCAAAGGAGTGGTGAGGAAGGGATACCCACAAGGAGGGGTGCTGTCGCCGACACTATGGTGCCTGGTGGTTGAAAGCTAGCTCTGCATCCTAAAGGAGACTAGTATAAACGCACAGGCATATGCAGACGACATCGTCATCCTGATTATGGGGAACAACGACGACGTGCTAGCAGGACTAATGCAGTTCACACTGGGCCTGGTGAAGAAATGGTGTAATAAAGTAAAACTGGGGGTTAACCCCAACAAAGTTAGTGTCATGCTGTATACGAACAGGTATAAGACCAAGCCGATGGAAGGGCGTCAACTCCATGGTGCCCCCTGAAATTGGTAAAGGTGGTCAAATACCTGGGAGTCACGCTCGACGCCAGACTCAACTAGGGAAAACATATCAAAGATAAATGCGAGAAAGCGATAGGCACTTTCTGGGCCTGCAGGAGGGCCTTTGGCAATACCTGGGGTCTAGAACCGAATAAAGTGAGATGGCTATATGATGCAATCATCAAACCAAGACTCACTCATAGGGCACTGGTATGGGACCACAAATGTGAGAGCAATGATTGGTTATCGAAAGAATCACGGGATCCATGCAAACGACACCTACGGTCGCTATGAAAAGACTGTTGGAATTCCCTTCACTAGGCAAGGTAATTAGGGCAAACGCGTGCAGGATGTTCTGCAGAATAGCGAAATCAACGAACTGTTCGGACATCAAGGATGCGGTACTTCTGGAACAAGTAATGCCGCTATTGGATGAAAGAAGTTCCAACGGAATGGTTGAAGGAATTTATTACTCCAAGCCGTTCTCGATTCTGATCTCAGAAAGGGAAGAATGAAAGACGGAATTACGCGAACTTCTTGAAAACATTGTAGTATGGTTTACCGACGGCTCGTAAAATAAGAACGGTGTAGGAGCAGGTGCCTCGGAAAAGGAACACACACAAGAGATTGTGTGCTCGCTCGATTATCATGCTACGAGGCAGAAATCATGGTCATTACAGAAGAAACCAAATGGCTGTTGGAGAGAAGCACAGGGCAAAGAACTGTAAGCTTCTGCTCGGATAGCAGGGCAGCTCTCATGGCGCTAGATAGTCAGTCTCTCCTTAAAAGAGGTACTAAGGTGCAGACAGGCGCTAGAATCACTGGCAGAACACAACGTGGTGAGACTGGTGTGGGTACCAGGACACTCCGGCGTGGTGGGCAACAAAAAGGCAGACAAGCTAGCAGGTAGGGGCGCGGACGGCATTCCAGCAAGAAGGTGCGCAGTCGCTGTTTCTACCTGCGAGGTAAACAGAGCAATTAAAGACTGGCTCTATATGTACTGGCTATATATATATATATATATATATATTTAAAAGATAACCATACTATCCCAACACCAACCTCGAGGTGGTACCGATCTCGGGATGTTACCGAGCTGCTTAATCCAATAATCCAAGTAAAGATGGTGGGCGAGTCAACTCAAAAACCCAAATGAAAATAATAGGACGCTTCGCTTTGCGTCCTATTATTTTCATTTGGGTTGTTAAGTTGACTCACCCATCATCTTTACGTGGGTTATCGGGTTAAGTGGTTATCGTTCACCATGGGTTAACCGACATTATTGATAAAATTGTCATACAAATAACGAATCCGCATGCTACTCATAAATATAGAGCTAAAGCAATCATCCCTCTTACGCATGCTCGTACATCTATATATATGTGGAGTGGAAACTTAACAACGTTTTTACATATATATATATATATATATATATTGGTAGCTAGGAGAGCGTTTGAGTAGCTTAAATAGCGAACATCTACGCTAGAATACCTCAAACTGCGATTTAGGGTATATATAGCAGCACCGTATGTGTGTGCATGTGTGTGTGCATATGTATATATAATGTATACATATATGATATATATAGCTAATTCAATTTCTTAACTCTAAAATATCATTTTTTGATTTTTGTCGGACGTTTAGCAATACCGTTAGATAAAAATAGAAATCATACTATTTATCGTAAAACCAATTAGATAAATTGTATAAACACCTTTGAACCGATGTCTGGACCAAACATTAGTCCTATATGTACTATAGTTATCGAATGAGAAACAGATCAGATTCTTAAAATAGTCACATGAATATTTCAAAATTTTCTTCATTGTTATATTTGTTTATAATTATTGGGTGGAAACGTGAATTTGTTAGTGCTTATGTTTATTAAAAGTATTGATTCTGTATATTTTATGTAAGGAAATTCATGCAATTTGTATTTAAATTTGAATTTCTGCTTATTCAAATTGTATTTCATTGGTAATTTAAATATACCGTAATGAATCCGACATATAACGTGACGCGATAACTGGAGTAAAAAGACAATAATCAAGTTCAAATTTTGGATTTAGTTGGCATTATATAGCACCTTAATCCCTTTCTTTGGGCTGTTTATGAAACCAATTAGTTTTAAAGATATTAAGCTTCAAAATTTTGTTTTCCCACACTATATATTCTATATAACTAAAAATTATATCGCTTTGATCTCAGCTTCTATTCAATGGATTTTAATCTATACCTACGGCAACGTCACCAAAAGAGTAAGCATGTACATAACCGGTTTTGACGACGTCGCCAAAAGGGGAAACATGTGCGTATCCGGTTTTGATGACTTTTTCTGTAAACGCATACTAGACTTACATTTAGACGCTTTTAACGAC
This sequence comes from Nasonia oneida, assembly GCA_037356405.1. Taxonomy (NCBI): domain Eukaryota; kingdom Metazoa; phylum Arthropoda; class Insecta; order Hymenoptera; family Pteromalidae; genus Nasonia; species Nasonia oneida. The sequence goes on along the minus strand of JAZHPH010000349.1, from coordinate 32,214 downwards.
TTGCGTTTAAAAGACATATACACATACCTAATCGATTTTAACGAAAGCGTGTCGCGACATATACGAACAACGTGTACACATCCATTATCCCTTTCAACGATCGCTTTTAACTATGAATGCTGAAAGTTTATTTTGTCACGCTTGAGCACGGGCGAAATGATAAAAACGAAAACGCATTCATCGCCTGCAAGACGATTCGCTGAAATTACTACAACCAAATAATATAAGTATTGATGAATTTAATAGAATTTGTCATAACTCAGAATTGGGCTTGAATAAAAATACATTGTATGTATAACGTCGGTTGCTATGCTTCAAAGACATTACCAGAAAGATCATTTTGCGGCTATGTGCATCCTAGAAATTGATAAAATCTTAAACTCTTTAATCATGCAAAGCCTTAATCGATTTTCTTACTATGACTACCCTACTAAAAAAAATCGCGCAATTAATCACGCGATTTATCACGCGATTTTAACGATCAATTTTTCACGTGACAAATCGCGTGATAAATCGCGTAACCTATTAAAAATATTTTAATCACGCGATAATTCACGCGATTAATCACGCTATTAATCACGCGATTTATCACGCGATTTATCACGTGAATTATCACGCGATTAACCTCGCGACTATTTACGTGATATGCTCGAAAATTTTTTTTTCTAGTAAATTATTTAATATGCGAAATTTAGGGGTAGGATGCCTACTTTAGGTGCTATCATCCGGATGGTAACACCTAAAGTAGGCATCCTACCTCTGAATTTTGCGTATTTAATAATTTATTAAAAAAACAATTTTTTTCTAGAGCATGTCCCGTAAATAGTCGCATGGTAAATCGCGTGATAAATCGCGTGATAAATCGCGTGAATTATCGTGTGATTAATCGCGTGAATTATTGCGTGATTGAAATATTTTCAGTAGGTTACGCGATTAATCACGCGATTCATCACGCGATTTGTCACGTGAAAAAATGATCGTTAAAATCGCGTGATTAATCGCGTGATAAATCGCGCGATTTTTTTTAGTAGGGTAACTTGTAATAGTATTGATAAATCCGATAGTATTTCTAACAACTTAGAACAGGCATTTAATAAAAGTACATTCTATGGTATAGGATTGGGTGCTCTGTTTCAGAGACTAATCCGACAAGTTTGTTTTGCTGCGCGTGATCTCGAGCGAAATAAAAAAAATCGGAGAATTATTCGTCAACCAAACTCTGATTTGCTCAAGTTACTACATCTAACTAAAATCGGTAATAAAAAAATTTAATTGGTTTTAGCACAACTCAGTATAGGCCTTGCATCAAAATACTTTGTATTTATAAGATTGGTAGATATGTTTTAGCGATTAAACCCAAAAGATTATTTTGCCGCCGTGATCATCGGCGGAATCATAAAAACCGGAAACATATTCGTCAACCGAAAGCAAATTTGCTCAAGTTACTACGACTAATTACAATTGTTAATACAAAAATATAATTTATTCTATCACTACTCAGAATAGGCCTTGCATAAAAATGCATCATATGTATAAGGTCTGTAGCTACGTTTCGGCGTCAAAACAGTAAAGATAATTTTTGTGGGCATCTTCACGCTCGAAATTAATAATATCATGAACTTGTTTGGTAAGCGAAGCCCGATCATTCGCCCTACGATGACTAACTAGTAATAATATTGATAAATCTACTTAATTTCTTGCAACTTAGAATAGGCATTGGATAATAATACATTGTATGTATAAGGTTGGTACATATGTTTTAGCGACTTGTCCCAAAAGTTCAATTTGTCACGTTTGATCACGGGCAAAATGACAAAAACGAAATCTCATTTGTCGACTGCAACCCGATTCGCTCAAGTTACTACAACTAACTACCATTGGTATTATTGAATATATTATAATTTGAAATAACTCAGAATAAACTCTACAAAATTTTTATTTTTTAACACTTAACAAATTTTTTATTTAAATTAAATTATTTAAAAACAAAATATTGGAGCTCACAGCCAGAGTTTTCGTGTTATCATCCTGATGGTAACACCAGTACTGGTCCTCATTACGTACAATTTATAAATTATACTTATTTGAAACAACTTATACTAAATATATTAAAGATTACAAATTTTGAATTATTATTACCTGATTATCACCTGATTATCATTAACATTTTATCTCACATAAACGCATATTTATAACTATCAGCTTTAATAAAAATATTGAGCTGAAATCACCTGATAATCAGCTGACGTTTTGGTATGATTATCAACTGATTATCAGCTGATTATCAGCTGATTATCAGTTGATTGTCATCTGATTTTTTTCAGTAGGGAATATTGGAACAGATTGATACAAAATTGGCACACAATGGCACAGTTTGGAACAGTTTTGGTATTATTATCCTTATGGTACTTCCATTTACCACATAAATGGTGTTATTATCCTTATGGTACTTCCATTTATGGCCAAATCAAATACTTATATTTATATTTAATGTATTTAAAATAGTCAGTCCCAAATCTGTACATATTTTTAATACGTATTATCCGGCAAATTACATGTTTTTAGTACGTACTAAAGATACATACAAAAAATATGTATTTTTTTCGACAGAGATACCTACATAATAAATTTCCTTTTATTTTTGTGGATGAGTTTTGTAAGAAAAGTGAGCCTTTGGTGCCTTTCATCAATGTAATATTATGCGTATATTCTTTTTCGTAAAACCGCCCATAAGAGCAATGCAGCTGATCCTAACTATTTATATTCCAATTTTTGTTAATTTATTTTTAACAGGTCAAGTAATTAAATATAGTATTATGTATTGACGTCATTTACTTGGCAACATCAGTTATGGTGGCGAAATAAGGAATGTGGCTGAAAGTGGCATGCTGAGCTTATTTTAAAATTCAAATTTTATCTCAAGTTTATACGATATGACTTTTATAAAAATTTATTTTTTCAATATTTTTGTGACTAAAGATTGCCTATCGCCAAAGTGGTGTATTGTATACACTTGAAACTTGATGTACATGCCCTGGTAATGTGTTTCAACATATTTTTGTAGTTTGATGAATTTACAACAACCAGAAGCTGGACTTTGTTCTAAAACACTTGCACCAAATGCGAAATATGCATAATGATTTATAATAAAAAAGGTGTGTATTGGAAACATAAGTGTATACGCGAAATACACAATTATTTATGTATAATTATAAAATTTATAATTATTTATAATAAAAAAGTAATGTGTACAAGTGGTAAATCTTTGTTCAAAAATATTCAAATACAGTATTTAATAGTGGATTACATATATACCAATTGATATTCATTTGTGATTTGAAGACTCTCAAGGTGTGTTTGGTAGTTGAATCTATTGAAAATATTACATTTCAATGCATTATGAAATCTGTACAAGTGATAAATCTTGGTTTCGAGTAGCTTGTGAACATCTACCCTGACTCGGTGATTTTATAAAAAATTTAACTTTTTTATTCAAAGACATAGAGAAATAACAAAACTACTGACTGATTCTGCAGGCAAAGACAATGAAAAAAGGTATCAATGTTTATCTGTACATCCAATACTTTTTTAGTGACAAATAATTCAAGATTCAAAATTCAAAGTTAATTTATATTTATAACTAAAAAAAGTATTAGATATACAGAAAAAATCATTGATACCTTTCTTCATTATCTTTGCATGCAGAATCAGTCAGTAGTTTTGTTATTTCTCTATTCCCCTTAATGGGGTGTCATTTCATCATCCAGATGCTGAGAAATCCTGCGGCAAGTGGATAAAAAGACAGAAAATCAAGTAATTCATCACTAAATTTGTATGAAGGTAAAAGGTGATATATATATATATATATATATATATTATAATCATTGGTAAAAATGACACATAATAGATATAATTCATGTAAAAAAAATTTTGTGTACATAAATTGTAAAAAAAAAATTCCTAAGTACAATAATTTTCAGATTTTAACCCAGGCTTGACCCCTTAATGGTCACCAAATATAATAAAAGTGTTGTTTTTATGTTTTAATTTTGTTTAACGATCAGGCAGGGCGCATACGCCCTATTTCGAAAATTTGAGGTTAAATAGGGGAGACTTTTCTTGAAAAAAGGGGAGAAATAAGGGAGATTTTGTTTACATAAATGAGTTTTGTATCCATCCTCACCATTCTGTATCTTAGTATTATAATTATGATTTCTTCTATAACAAATTATACAATCCTTAAAGTAATTGACTAATATATGTTTATAGCTTTATGGCTCTCTCACGTCTGATCTGAATATTCTAAGACTAATCCAAATTATATTGTGTAAAAAAAGGGCAGTCATAAATATAAAAAAATCAAGTAAATTCCTCCTAAGTATATAGAAGAATATAGGGCGTTCTGTAAGGAACCATGTTAGGACCTTTATTTTTTATATTGTGTCAGTAGCTTATTAGAAGATATGCCTAACAATTTAATTATGATAGGACATGATGGTGACATAATAGTTATAATGAATGATGGCACGTGGCTGGCAGCACAAAATAAATGCCTATCAAGATCAAGTCTCTGTATAATTGGCTACAAATAGGTTATTTTTAAATACTAAAGCTTTAAAAACGTTTAGGCTTCCTGACTTAGACATATGTGCACTATATGAGCCAATCACATAACGTCTATATTGGCTTCACAACATCCGGTCATGAGTTTTCATATGGGGATAAGCATTAGCAACTAGTGCAGAAAAAGATGATAATCGAAAGCTCAAATGATGAGCTCCATCAAGCCCCCAAACTTTCCTACTCCAATCACACCTTGGAAATTTTTTACATTATCAAAGCGTACCATATACTATATCAAAGTGTATACTAATTACAGACACGACAAATTTAGGAATGCATGCGCATTATAAATACACCTCATAAACCAAGGGATGATCCGCTGTAACCATATTGTTGACGAGGATTTTGCGATGGCGATCTGTGGCTTTGAACAAAATTTCTTTTCGCAACAAAACTTGCTTTTCGGATTAGTCGCCGCAACGTATGTAGCGACCTTATAGAATGAATGTATTGATTTTTTTGGCCTGCGTTTTACTTATACATGTCTAGTTGAAAATGATTGCAATTTCTTTTTCAATAACAGCGATAAATAATTCCCCGAATGACTACTATCATTACATATTTCAGAATTATTTGTTTGGTTATGCTCCAGCACGTTGTGTTCTCGACATTGTCGCCAAAATCAGACTACCGTAGTTCTACACAGCTTGTATTCTTTTGCAAAGCCTTTATCAAGGTGCTATTTTTCCGATTAAATTATTAAATAACTATATTACTTACAAGGAAAGGTACCCAAACCGAACTCACCGATTTTGATGATTTTCATATATGTTGTAGAACATAAAAAAATAAGAGACACGTATTTTTTTTTATCGGCTGATTTTCGCTTTTAAGGGGTAAAAACCTCCCCTAAAGTTAACCCCCAAAAAGCGTTTTTTTTAAATATCTCGGCTTAAAATTAATATTTTTCAATGAAACAAATTGGAGGTTATTTCTTACAAAAAGAGCAAGTATTTCATGGTGATTTGAAGAGTAAGGGTAGC
>JAZHPH010000349.1:0-16809 GCA_037356405.1 Nasonia oneida | reverse complement strand
GTCAGCGTTCCATATTCGAATGGTATTCGCACTCCGTGCTGATCCCTTATATCTATGACAATCGAGCGAAAACTGTGATGTAAAAGCGGAATATAATGAGCAGGTGCAAAATGTCTCACGATATTACTGCCGAATTTATACTTTGCACTATCCACGGAAACTATACGCAGTAGAGCAGCTTGAGTGTCGCCTACAGTGTGTGGCTCGCATACATCCGTGTACACGTAGAGCTGATCGGGAATAGCTCGGGAAAGCGATGCTGGTCTGTTTCCTAGTGCGACTACACTACCCATTGACGATGTGACAAAGGTGCCATTTTTTCGCCTAGTCTCGGAATCTTCGAAACCGAAAATGCGGCAAATTTTTTCGTTAAACGTTGTCTGATGCTGATTATCGCAGGCACACTTGCGCTGTAGCATGTAGTAGCCCTTTTGAAAGGGTGCAACTTCGAGACGCAGATGATCGTGAAAGGCAGCTGATTTATTTATTTCGTTGGCTAGTTGCTAGATCTTGTCGTAAATACCGTGCGGAAAAAAATGCGTTTCCTGCTTTGCCTTTTCAGACTGTTTAAACGTGTAAAAGGCATCCCATTCTTGAATGTGCATGACAGTGCTCGGCACGTGAATTTCGACGAACGCAACGGACCAATTCCCGCTGAGTCTGAGCTCGCGCGAGAGCTGCGTTGTAAAGCACCTGTTGGCGTTTTCGCTGTAGTACGTCATACTGCTGTTGCTAGGCAGAACTAGGTAAAAATCGTTCTGGTCTATTTTTAAATTGTTTGTACTTCAGAGGCTTTGATCCACGAGTTGAATTTGTCCGGATAGCGAGCCCACTTGACGAGTAGCTGCTTCTTCGAGCCACGACCCTTTGTACGAATTACGCGTTCTATTTTGAATTGCTCAGCAGCTTCCGACATGCGTTTCGTGCCAACGTGAGCGAGCTCCTCGAAATAGAAAAAGCCGTCAATCTCCTCACCGTTCAAATCTTCCAGGATAAACGTTGGTAACTGCTATCTGTTGGATATGCGCTTAATCTTGAAAACTTCCTCGCTAAAGTTTTTTTCGTATCCCTTCTTGAAAGTATTTTTCGTGCGACTAATGCGTACGTAAGATCCGGGCTTGTATTTATTCATTACACCTGACACCATCTTTTCGCGATTCTTGTAAGTCGATTGCAGACGAGCTCTTTTCGCTAAATTTTCGCGCGCTTTCGCAGCATTGTAGATGCTCACGTCACAGGGGCGCATCTTTGTACCGCTGTGTTGCGTATGATTGTAAGCCTCGATGATTTTCTGCACCACGTCCATGTAACGTTGCGTGTTATTGTGAGAAAAGTATCGCCACATTCGTTCGCGTATAGTACGGTTTAGTCTTTCCACTATAGCCGCTTGGATATCGGGGTTTCGAGCTGTACGGAATTTGATGTCGCGTTTTTTCAAAAATTCCTGAAACGTCGAGCCTACAAACTCCTTACCCTTGTCGGATTGTAAGAGTATCGGGACGCGACCGTTGCTGCGCTCGAGTATTCGTCCGAAGGCTGCGGTGACGTTGGCTGTAGTTTTCTCGCGTAGAGGCTCCAGCCACGCGTGTTTACTTAATACATCCACCACTACGAGTAGGTAACAGTATCCGTCGTTGTGCTCTTTGATCGTGGTTAATTGAAGCAAATCGCACTCCCATACGTCATCAATGTTGCTCACGTTGTAACTTAATCGCGGAAATTTATGCTTAACGGGTCTGTGAAGAGTATAGGCATCTTGATTACTAAGCCACTCATATATACGTTCTTCCTCCCGCGTGCCAGCCGCGCTAAATAATTTGCCTTTTCGATTTACACGCACGAGATTGCGCGCACCTGCGTAACCAGCCTCGTGCGAGACATCGTAGTATTGCTGCTCGTACGACGACGACGACGACGACGACGACGACGACGACGACGCCATGCTTAGAAGTTTGCGAGACGTAGCCATTTGTTCTTTGCTCGATTTCTCGTCAAAGCAGGCGATGCCGGTGATTCGCTGCTGGTGCTACTAGCGTTGTGTATTTCCATCAACGCGTCGATGCTCTCTTTACTAGGCAGTCGTCGTTTCGCTGTATTATTCGGCTCTGTCAAATTTTTACCAATTTTCACTATTTCCGGGTTTGAGCGTAACTCTTGGGCACGCTGTCGAGTATAATTTCTTCAGTCAGTGGTGCCGATGTCACCTCTATTTCGTCGACGTCGCGCTCGTAATCGTGTTCAGCGTGATGTTCGGAATTTTTGAAAAACAGATATCGGCGCAGTACTTGTAAATAATTTTGACATTTTTCACGCTCATCTGTAAATTTATTCGAATGTAGAATTGTGTGCATCTCGGAATCGAGTCTCGAGAGATTGTCGCCGCACGTTTGAACGGAGTTCGCACACGACTCGTTTACTACTGGCGATGGTGCTGCTGCTGCTGCTGGCTGAACATTTTGCATGCGCAAAAACATATTTTCGGGCATGATAATCATTTTTCTCGCACGATCCATCTTAGTCTTCCGCTGCTGCTGCTGCTGCTGAGTTTGAATTGAATAACTTCGAGACAAGAGCCCCGATAATAGGTGCGAGTAGAAGCGGCAAAAAAGCACCACCGTGCTGTACGAGAACTCGTTTCTTCTTCTGCCAATCGCTGACAGATTTCTTATTATTGCAAATAGTCAATTTTCTCAGCACGTTTTTGTGCTTTTTGAGTCGTCGTTTATGCGAGTCTTTGATTTTGATCACACCTTGTAAGATATTCAAAGCGCACTCGCAGATGCAACGCAGGAGTCTCTTGTCGGCTGTGCGTAAAAGAGCAGTACGTTGTTGGCCGTCCATGTCACAAAGAGCGTTCAGTACAGCTACTCGTTTTCTGTTGAAATGCTTGGTGTCGAGCGTAGCCACGACGGGTATACAACAGCCAGCCTGTTTCTTCTTCGATGTTGTTGGCGCCATAGCTTCTCGCCTACTGTCTATGCCGAGAGCTCTGCACACCTATTTTGTATTTTCACTTTTTACCGAATTTCGGCACGTAGGCGTACTGAATATCGTCGCTTGGGAATATACACGTGCGAACCCTATACTCGTCCACGGCCGCTTGAGTTAGATCGAGAAAAAGATACGAGTGAGGTCCGCGCGTAGCGTCTATGTCAGCCTCCTGCAGAAACCTCGGATCTTCCGGATAAATTTGTCGCGCGAGATGCCGAATGTTGCGAGGATTTTTAAATATAACGAGATACTTTGAATTTAAACTTATGTCGCGCTGAGACTTTCCCTGGTGAAAAATATTCTGCGTCACCAGAAAGACCGACAAATTCAAATGATGAGACGAACGCGAGAACAAATCCAGAACTATATCGTTCGATGATTCTCGCATCAAGTCGTCGAGAATCAGTAATTTTTTCTTTCCCGTATCCACGGAGTAATCGCTTCGCTGTGGAAGTCCCTCTCGAAACTCGATAGGTACAGCAGCGCTCCCGCCAACTTTGAATTCACTGCGGTACGCCTCTTGCCACTCGGTATAGTAGAGCAGAACCCTGTCGAAGCGAGCATCGCACATCTCCGGCAGATGCTCGAGAAATTTTTGCAGAAACCAACTTTTTCCAGCTCCTGTCGTCCTGCTATGCACGCCGTAAAAGGATGCTTCCAACGCGTATCCATCTTTTCGACTAAAGCGCTCTCTTCCCGAAAAGCGCTTTTTATTAATATTATTCCTCCTCTACCTCGGGGGGCGGCAGCGGCGGCGGCGGCGGCGGGCGCGGGCCGCGTATACGCGTGTACTCTCGCGGGCCGCTTATAAGCGTATATTAGCGGCCACGAGTATCATCCGCGGACGAGCCGTCTATACGCGTGCATGTACGGCTCGCCTATAAGCGTGCGATGATGAGTGGGTAAAGGAGAGAGAAGGATGTTATAATTACAAGAAAAAGTTTAAAATACTTTTTTTTATTATAAATATATTAAACATAACGCAGAACAATTTATATTACTTAAAAACTAATACAAAAACGAGATTCTTAAATTTACTTTTATTTATTCACAAACAACTTACATACTATACTTAACTTTTGTAACCGTACGGGAGCGATAACCCGGGAGTAACATACCTACGTATTTTTAGAACTATGCTACACGATTTGACCTCTTCTCGCGTGACGACAGTGTGATCTGGCAATCTTTTAATAGAATTAAACTTAAGATTAATGCATTCATTCTCTTCATCAGGCTTAAAATAATTTTCAATCATACTCTTAATGCTAGGATAATTTATTCTCAAAGAATTCGAGAAATTTAGCGAGATACCCTTGACTTTACATTTTTCGGATACCTCGCCAGTTCTCGAATTCATGGTTCTGTAGCCGTAAAATTTCGGACCACCCGAGAGGAAGCTCGTAATATAAGTCCCTTCGTCGAGCTCGTTGGTCATATCGCCGAGCAACGAGCCCAACGGGGGTCTGTATTCTTGTGCGTTTTCGTTAAATACAAATATACACGAATCAGTGTCGCAGTACAGCGTTCGCTTGCCGAGCTTCTCCAAATACGAAAATAGTTTCAAGCGGGCCAGAGTTGTCGTGTAGGCTGCTATAACTACGTTCGTATATGGAGTAGACTCCACAGCATCGTCGATGTACTGCCAGCTCGCGTACATCACCTCCTCGTTGACCAGCAGGAGACTCAAGACTGTTTGTCCTCGGCCGTTAGAAGTTTAAGGAGGTCTTCGCGCTCCTTGACGATCACCGTCTGTTTTAAATTATCGCGCCGTCCGAACTTGCCCCAGAAAGAGTTCAGACAGAGCTTCGCAACAGTGCGCAGGCCAGGGTTTTTCGCGATTTTTTCCAACTCGAGCGATATCCCCTCATTCTCGCGATACTCGCGAATGTAACGCGCTTTCGATTCCGCGTCGACGCACCAAGCTGGAAACCCCGATGCTTCCTGCTTTAATCGCAAGAAAGTGTCGATGTAGCCAGCGAAAAGTCCTCCTTCACCTGTGAGCGGATCGTACTCGGTCATACTATACTGCCATATGACGAATATTTCAGTTATAGTATAGCCGAGTTCGATGGCTTTTCGCAGCTCATCCGCCACCCAGGTTCCGCTGTACTCTCGCTGACTCGCATCCGGGTGGCAACAATCGCTCTGCCGCATCTCTTCGCAACATGTACGACACAGTGCGAAGAGAAGCTTACCGTGCATTTTTATCGGCAAAAGAGGCTGATACAATTTTCTCGGCGGTAAAACGTTACATTTTACCAGCCCATCTATGGCCGAAAAATTGTTGAGATTGCCACCCGTCAGCTCATCAGATTCCTCGCCGACGTAAACCTTTGGATGACCGAGCGGAAATCTGCCTCGTTTACAAACGTAAGGATACAGCGAGCATATATCTGTATACAGAATACGCTCGCCTGGCTTAGCATCGTAAACTGCGACGAAATTTTCGGTCCGTCCGCCGAAGAACGCGTCACGAGGATTAAGCGTTATTTTGCTGATAATCGGATGCTCCGACACGTACTTGGCGATTTCGGGGTTTTCACGCTTGACTCTGTCAAACTCGCATTCCCAAATTTCGCGCGTCTCGTAGCCGAGATTTTGTATCTGCGCGTTTTTAGCGCGCGTACTCTCGAGCAACGTACCCACCAACGAGTACGACCCCAGGCATTCGAATTGTTGCGATTGTTTTTGAAACATTCAGGGCAGCCATGCGTATAGCAGCCCTGGTATTCAAAAACAATGGGATTTTCTGCTGGATTGGTAGATGGTAAGAATCCGTCGACCAAAAATCCCTCGGGAATCCGCTCTGCCTGCATGCACGATTTCGCGACCGATCTCTCGTTCGCACTGCAGCAGCCACTCGACGGCTTTTTGGGAGTGCTTGTTGGCGCGTCGATACCCGCCCCTAGGGACTATTCCTATACTCTGTGGCTCTAAGAAATTTTTTCTATAGAGATGAGAGCACGCGGACGCGATTGTAGTAGCCACTACAAACGGGTCCGTGTCTCCGACCTCGAGAAAAATTTTTCTGAAAGCCACACACGCGCGACGCAGAATCGTTACATCCATGCGACAGTAGTCGACGATTTCCTTGCTGAAATCGAATACTGCGTTCGCTGCACGCATCTCGCTGTGCCACAGCAAGAACTGCTCGCGCTCGCTCGATGACATAGTGTCGGGCGAATAATAGTGCGCATCCGGTATGACGCCACGGTATTCGGCGTTAGCCGATGTGTTAAAAAGGTGCGGAAAACAGCCTTTTTTCGTAGTCTCACCTAAACCAAATGTAGCAGGCGACACGGCCAACTTCATTTGAAAATAGCTGAGACTATCGATGAACTTTGTGCGTTCATACCGTATGCACAGTATTTTCTGACCATTCAGTATGATGCTTGGCGCGCAATTTATTTTACGTTCGACAAGCTGTCGTAAAACGAATTGCGCATCGTACCCTCGTGCGTTGTGCGCGATGCATATTATATTTTCAAAGTCCGTTTTGTCGCGTACTACAAGCTGTAGCAGCTGACCAACGGGATCTTCGGTAAATACATGCTCGCGCACACCGCACGAGGGACACAATTCTGAAATGTCGTCAGAACTTATGCGCTCCGTGCAGACTTGCTGTGCAACGCAGACATTCGGGACGTGCATCTTTATGCTTTCATCGCCTCGATACGATGCTTCTTGCATCGTTTCCAGATCGTAGAAAACATAAAGATATTTTTTCGTTGAAGCATCTTTTTGTTTCGGCTGTATAAAACAGTGCTGATTATAACCGTGTGTCGACTTGCAATGTCGACACCAATTTTTGCCGCACTCGTGCTTACCGCGCTGCCGGTTCACGCTTTTGCAGCAGGTAAGGCAAATCTGCAACACATCGCACAATCGCTTGTGCCTCGCTTTGTATGATCCCGCAACCGTATGGTTGCAAAAACATACATCGCCGAAAAAACTGTGATTGCACGATGCGCATTTTTGCAAAGCTTCGTTCTCGCTACAGGGTGGCGAGACGAAGCAGCGCGAACACAGCTGCCTACAGTTATGATCCTCGATATTACTGTAGCCGCGATTGCAAAAAGTACAGAAAAATTTTGCCTTCGCAGCTCCAAAAATATTGACGATCACGTCGTAATGAAGCTCGGAGTAGAGCAAAAATATTACGTTTGTGCAGGCATCGCAGCGTCCGTCAAAAAATGGTGCTTCACCGCTGCCCATCGAATCTTTCTCGTAAGCAACTAAAGCTGTATCACGAGCAGTAAAATAATGCTGCGCGATCGCTCTCGCTTTTGATTAGAGTTAGCAAATACTCATAAATGTCGCGTATTGCTAACTCAACCCAGCTGAGCATGTCCCGCGCGGCGGTGTTTTAATCCGTAGCGTCAGACAACGAGCGTCTGTACGGAATTTCCGTACGCGATGCACCGTATTCGCGATAATTTCGAAGCGATGATAACGCTCATCGTCACGAGCTTCCTCCTTCTCCTCCTCCTCCTCCTGATCCAAATCAGAAGCTACAGCAGAATCATTTACAATACTATTGCTCGGCGACGGTGCCTCTTCGCTCGAGGTATCGCCGCCGTCACCGCCGCCGCCGCCTACCTGCGATATGCCGCTCGCAGTGCTGTCATCGATGATCAGGTGACCCGCATCGTAGAACCCGACCTCCTGCAGAATCGACAATGTAGGGCTCAGCGCTGTTGAAGAGTCCGATGATATTTCCGGCGATGATGGGCCCTCTTCCTCGCTGCTGGTGCTGCTGCTGACATTATCATCATCGACTGCAAAAAAGCGAGCCTTCATTCTTCCGCACGACCGTTGTAGCATTGAATGATGTCGCTAAACAACTCGGCCATCTCGAACGCAGTCATAGAAAATAACTCGTCTGCTGATTTTTCAAGCAAGTTATTTAACCAACGTACTTCCTGCGCACGACCGTTATTCACGATTCGTAACGCAGCAGCTTGAAAAATCATAGCCGCGTCATTTTCTGGATCTGTATCCGGACAGGGCTCCATGCCTTCGTTCAGATGACGTCTGATAACTTAAAAAATTATTATTGTTAGTAATAATTATTTTTTAAGAAAAGTTAAAAGTTAAAAAAAATTATCTTACTTTCGTTAATACGACGGTCGAACGAGCTGTATTGGTCGAAGCGTGCATACGGATTCATCGCAACTTCCTCAGCGGTCTCATCCCGAGTCGCAAAGCCCTCGAAAACCTCGGCTCTCGTAGGACCAAACTCGGGAGCTGGCTCGTAGCGGAACGAGAGCAGAATCATCGCAGCCTCCATCGTTTGCTCGCTATCTCTCAGCGGTGCTGGAGCGCCCGCTCTGTAGACAGCCTGCTCGGAGACGCCAGCCCGATCATCGCCGTTATCGCTGTCCTCCATCTCGCTCTCAGCATCATCCTCCACGGGCTCCTCCATAGGAGCTTGTATATCCTCCTATCCTCCTCCGCGTCATCCTCCTCCTCCTCCTCCTCCTCCTCCTCCTCGGATGAAGTGGCTCGCTGTGGTGAAGGAGGTGACGATACAACAGACAGCGTTGCGTCGCTGTCGCTCTCCTCAGCGTCCTCCTGCAGGGTAATTCGGGCTATGAAGAAAAAATTAAGTATTATTATTTTTTTTAAACTAATTGTAGGGAGCAGTGTAAACACTTACCATGTTCCTCGATTATATGCCGCAGGCAGTACACATCGCGTGCACCGCGCTCCACCAAAAAACTGCCGACGATTTTTATCACGATACTCGAATGTCGAAAGTATTTTTGATAAAACGCTGCGATCCAGCGGTACACGCAATGCGTAAGCAAGCAGCGCAGCTCGCGGCGCAGCCTCTCCTCGGACATGCGGTGAACGCGCACATACCACTCACGAGTACACTTCCTCTGCACAGATAAGTGACGACCCTTGAGCGCGTTGGCTACGCTCAGGATCGCATCGCGAACTTCGTACGTAGCACTATACATTTCTGCGACACGTGGTAAGCTGCCTCTCCCAATGACACGCATTTCGAGAGAGACTGATGGCTGCGCTGGCTTACAGAGGAGTTTTGTAGACGGCTCAGGGCTGATTGGAAAATATCATGCCCTGTTTAGGAGTGATTTCAACGAATAAGAAGTATCGCAAAGCAGAGAAATCGCGAAAGAGGGGGATTTGTTTTAAAACAAAGTGTAGCTCATATTACAACCATAGCTGAGAAATCAGGGTTGCAAGCAGTGATCGGAAGAAATGAATCTGATACCGTAGTCGCTATTTGCGGTTTAGGTACGTAGCAGTCATAAGTCAGATAGCGAACGTCTCAGAGAACGGACTGTTGCCAGCGCTAGATCCTGTAACACGGACCGAACAGATTTTTATGACTCTGCGGCTGACTCTTTTAATCTCTCTTACCGGAGACCTGCAATCTTTTGTACAAACAGTTTACACTAACTCTCAAGTGTCTACCGGAGATCCGATGATTCGTTCTCTGTGTTTAGTTTTGAAAACTAATCAGTTGGCGATAACAAAGCCCGATTTCATGATCACACGATACTTCCTGGAGCTGATTCGCGAGACATTGAGAACCTTTCTTTCGCTCTCACCCGTCTCCGATTTTTTCTGATAAGCCCACGACGCTGGAGCCCAAGTGTATACAAATAATTCAGTCCGAGTATAGCGTTACCAACGGTCTCGCATTCTTAAGAACGTCGTTAAAAGGCAAAGAGTGCGGTCCCCCTCTACGTACAGAAATTTTTCTCAATGGCTTACGTGTATGACACGGCTTGCACCGATCAGTCCGCTCTGAGTCCCTACAGAGAGCACACATGTGGCCACCATCATGGCAGAATTGAAAAAATTAGCAGCGCAACGCGATGCGCTTCTCGCAAGTATCGAAGCTAAGAAACGTGCAATGGAGAAGCTGAACGGCCAGCTCGAGCGCTACCAGCAGAGAATGCTGGACATGTCAGCGCTGTTGCAGCAAAAACAGCGAGAAGCCGAGCTAAAGGCTTCTCTGGCGGTACAGTTTGTGCCGATAAACGCGAGGTGCAGAGTGTGCATCACAAACAGTTCGGAGCACGACGTGTGGCAGCAGTGCTGGAGGTGCCTTCTCTTTCGCTGCTGGAAGTGCAACGGACAGCCCTGCCCATGCATCCTGGATATGGATTCACCGAGATCGCCTTCGCCTCCACCATCATCAGCAGGCGACGACAACAACGTCCAAGGTACGCCACCGACAGCACGCCGCAACCACAGCGTACCTTACGACTTTCATCGGATGCCTACTCCGCCGAAAGAGTTGGTGCCTGGTTTACTACGAGGAGGGCCCACACGTCAACTACGCCAACAACGCGCCACTCGCAAGTGTAGGTGTATCGCTTGTGTATAATTTATAGTGCAAAAATTTAGAGCGTGTGTGCGGCTGTGTAAGTATGTTTGTGTGTGTGTGCGCGCGCTCGTGTCATTTTATTATTTCATTGTAAGCTGAGTCATTCGATTCTTACGTGTTTTTTAGTAAATAAATATTGTGCTAGAATTTCTCTTTTTATGCGTGCAAAAACCCCCACTCCCATCAACGATCCCCAAAGCCGAAATTTAGAGTAAGCTTTGCGGCACCGAGTAGTAGAGTTATATATGCACGCGTTCATTTCGATGCGAATGATTCGTCAAACGACCGACAAAGCAGCAACTCGACCATGGGACAGGAGCAGAGCAAAGAGCAGAAAAAAGGTTCTACGTGGGAGGAGAGACAGCCTCTCATGAGAAGCAAGGAGCCAAGAAAGCAGAACAATCAGTCGTCATTCTCAACCAACACTTTCTCGTATCCAGAGAAAAGCGGTTATAATAATCTGGCTAAAAAGTCCTCCTCCTCCTCCTCGTCACAGAATCAAAAATCCTTTTCCACAAACACCTTTTCGTGCCCCGAAAAAGACGGCTACAACAAGCTGAAACGCTAATTGCAATAATATATATTTCAAAAACAATCGGCCCTTTTCAGGGCCACCATATAAATTATATACGTGGAACAATCTCTCTCTTTACAGCGCAGAAAGGATCAGAGCCGGCGCAAGGGCAATAAAAGCCAAACAGCAGGTATACGACAGGTAGACGGTGGCTTTGGCGGACGCGTGCGAGTATGGCGTAGAGAGGGGAGAGAGAGAGAGAGAGAAGCGGGTCCGGTACAGCAGCGGCGGGAGCCACCGCGCCAGAGCTCAGGGGCTACTATAGTGTAAAAGGAGAGGGGGCTACGGGCTAGTATAGCGAGAGTCGCGCACGTGCGTTCGAGCTCGGGGCCGGTATGGAGTAGACAGCGTAAGAGAGAGAGAGAGAGAGAGAGTCGCGCTCGGGTCTGCTTGGGTAAAAGGGGGAGGGCTGGCATCGTATGCGTGATATAGCTTTTGTTTAAAAATTATTTATAATTATTTATAAATAAAGAAAAGCCACCCATCGATGACAGACTGTTTATGACAGTAGCGGTCGTAAATCATGACATCGTATGCGTGATATAGCTTTTGTTTAAAAATTATTTATAATTATATATAAATAAATAAAAGGCACCCATCGATGACAGACTGTTTATGACAGTAGCGGTCGTAAATCATGTTTATTAACCTTATCAGCTACTGTTGATATAAACATGGGCTTCTGTTACATAAACAACTGGCGCCAGCCACGGGACTGGTGACGTCACCTAGGCCACGCCCAGTCTCTCCATACCAGCCCATATACTACTGCCGCAACCTATGTAGCGACCTTATACATTGATTGTATTGATCGATTTGGCCTGCGCTTTAATTGTACATGTCTAATTGAAAGTAATTGCAATTTCTTTTACAATAATAGCAATAAATAATTCTCTGAACGACTACTATCATTTCATCTTTTATAATTTTTTGTTTGGTTGCGCTCCATCACGTTGCTTTCTCGACATTGTCGCCGAAATCTATCTATTGACATAGGAGAAAGAACGTTTTTATCTCACTGACTTTTTTATGATAAATTATTTCATTTAATATTATGTTTATTTTCAAGCTGTTATTATTTCGATGCCTGTCATTCATTAGTATGCTTTTTGTTTTAAGGTAACTTTTTATGTTCTTAAGGTATTGTAAATGTCGGTAATACAATCATTTTACTTGTATAGGTACAGATATTATTTCTTGTTATTCGCCATATTATATATGGTTATGTAATACAATATAGACATATCGTCATTTTAAGGTTGTGTTTTATTATGGGTCATATTCAATATTTTTTGGAGTTAAAAATACAAAAAATTCTGAAGTCGCCAAAACCGGTTATTTACATGTTTCTAAAAAGTCAAAATTCGCGTTCGAGACTATTATACATATGTTTCTGATAGTAATGTATATGAATGTATACTATTATTAATGCTATGTATACAGAATTAAAGCTATGTATAAAAGGCGCCAAAACCGGCCAATAACAGACCTATATATGAGGCATTATTTGTCAACCGGACACCCCCTGCTCTCCAGAATTGTTTAAACTTTTAAGAGTCAATCGAGGATTCAAAATTTGTGTTTTTTCGTCTAGTTTTTGGAGCCGAGTGGCGTTTGTCGATTTTCAAAATGGCTGACACGATATGGCGGCTTAATACAACGACTGTATGTAGGACTTTAGTTTCATTACAGAAATTATTCAAAATGAATGAGCGCATCAGGCTAAAAATGTTTATGCAAAAGTAATTAATGACATAAAATATGGATCAAGTCTAAAAATGATGAAATTCAAGATAGCGGATCCAATATGTCAGCCGTATAGGCTCTTGCAATTGAAAATAGAAGATAACCTTTTGACTGGCTCGAAATTTTATACTCAAGGGTTTTTGGGGTCGATAATTACAATTCTGATATCCAAATTACTAAATTCAAGATGGTGAATCCAATATGGCATCCTTATGGTCCCTAGATATTGAAAATGGAGAATAAGCGTTCGACTGGCTCATAATTTGATACACAGGGGTTTTTGGAGTTCATAATCTGATGTCAAAATGTAAAATTTAAAATGGCGGACGGATATGGGAGATCCAACATGATGGCGGATCCAATATGGCGGCAGCATAGGCCCTTGCAATACAAAATGGTGAGCAATCGTTTGACTGGCTCAAAAATTGATGCGGAGGGGTTTGTGAGTTCGGCAATTTCTATTTTAATGTCAATATTACAAAATTAGGCCCTTGCAAATTAAAAGGGGCATGGTGTATGCACACATGGTCAGTAATAGTAATGTAATTTCCATAACGATTCTGAAAACGTTTTGAAATCACTTATCAGGAACGTTTTTTTTTAAGTCATAAATTCGGTGTTAGAGTTATTTCATTCGAGATAGCAATATCGAGGTTATATGTGTCTTACTGACGCGAGTTCGCTTAAAGTCCGTGAAGCAGTGTGAAAATTGGAACATCGCGGATTTTTATATTGGAGAAATATTATGAGCTGATGCGTTCATCCCTCATTCGTAAAGTTTCATGTTTTATAAATAAGTTGACATCGACGAATGGAAAATTGTCTCAGTTATTCTGAAAACGAATAATGCAAACAATAGAAGGATATGACTGACAAAATTTCGGCCATTGGTAAACCTCACGAGCACCAATTTTTCCGAAGATTCAAAAAAAGATCCGATTATGCAACTCAAGTCAGAAAAACAATTTTCATTTGAAAAGGGAGGAAAATGTTCATGGAAAAGTAGTATCCTAATAGTTCTGATAGATATAAACTTATTCAAGAATTAAGAAAAATTTATACTATTATTATCAATTATTGTATATGCGACTATGCAATATGCTCATTTAGTATGGCAACGACCTGTACGCCATCATGTTGGATCCACCATATCCGTCCGCCATTTTAAATTTTACATTTTGACATCAGAATTGTAATTATGAACTCCAAAAACCCCTGTGTATCAAATTTTGAGCCAGTCGAACGCTTATTCTCCATTTTGAATATCAAGGGACTATAAGTATGCCATATTGGACCCGCCATCTTGAATTTAGTAATTTGGATATCAGAATTGTAATTATCGAACCCAAAAACCCCTGAGTATCAAATTTGGAGACAGTCAAACGGTTATCTTCCATTTTCAATTGCAAGAACCTACACGGCTATCATATTGGATCCGCCATCTTGAATTTCACCATTTTTAGACTTGATCCATATTTTATGACATTAATTACTTTTGCATAAACATTTTTAGCCTGATGCGCTCATTCATTTTGAATAATTTCTGTAATGAAACTAAAGTCCTACATTAAGCCATTGTATTAAGCCGCCATATTGTCTCAGCCATTTTGATAATCGAAAAACGCCACTCTGCTCCAAAACTAGACGAAAAAACACAAATTTTGAAACCTCGAATGACTCTTAAAAGTTTAAACAATTCTGGAGAGCAGGGGGTGTCCGGTTGACAAATAATGCCTCATATATATATATATATATATATATTGTTTAATTTTAAAACTTTGAAAAGAGGCCATAATTTGGAATATTTAATTGTTTCTTCAACGATAGAATTTCTATAACCATGTTTCATTACTGGAAGAATTTGTCTAAAATCACCTCCTAATACTATAATTTTCCTTCAAAAGGTAATTTATTATAGCATACATCTAGAAAGGTTCGATCTATTATTTCTAAAGCTTTTTTCGGAATCATAGAGGCTTCATTCCAAATAATTAAATCAGCCAACCTTAATTTTTTCTTATCCGATTCTAATTTTAGAAAAGCAGTATCTACATTATCCAAATCTAAAGGCAATCTAAAAGTTCTATGACTTGTCATTCCTTTTGGTATGAATATAGAAGCAATACCAGTCCAAGCCATTAATAAGACTTGTTTGTTCAATGAAATAAAATAGTGAATTAAAGTTTTGTATAAGAAAGTTTTTCCTGAACCTCCAGGACCATCAATAAAGTAAATGTTAGTTTTACTGTTAATGATTTCTGTAAAAATGAAATGTTGATCTTCATTTAATTGATTTACCATTTGTTTGAAAATAGTGGCACTTTGAGGGCATTGACTTCAGTAGTCGTCCGCGTGCATAGGGCATTGACTCTATTAATCGTCCGCGTGCGTATAAGGCATTGACTCCATTAGTCGTTTGCGTGCATAGGGCATTGACTCCATTAGTCGCCCGCGTGCATATAGGGCATTGACTCCATTAGTCGTCCGCGTGCATAGGGCATAGACTCCAGTAGTCGTCCGATTGCATAGGGCATTAACTCCTTTAGTTAGCACAATAATTTATTTGAAAATGAATAAGCATTTTAATACTCTATTTATAAATGCAGGGGGTACCCCCCTAGTATATAAATATATATACAGGGTGTTTCATTTTAATCCGACCACGACAAAAAACCATGGAAAAACTAATTTTAACGAAAAATGACCTTAACAAAAGTTGAAGGGGGCAAAGGGGGCCATCGAATGACACAAAATACCTATGACCTTGAACTCGATTTTCAAGGTCATTTGAGGGTAATTGTGATTTTTTTAAATAGGAACCTCTATTTTTGACCTTGGAATCGGATAGAGCGGAAAAAATTACGTCGCAAAGGATATTTTAAGTTTGCTTTGGTGACCTTGAGAAGGTCAATTCAAGGTCAAATAACAAAAAATCTGCTAAACAGCTGTTTGTCTGGTTTTATTTTACTGATGTCGGAAGATGACCTTGACAAAAGTTGAAGGGGGCAAAACGTGCCATCTAATGACACCAACATCTTTGACCTTGAACTCGATTTTCAAAGTCATTTGAAGGTCATTGTGTTTTTTAACGGGAACCCCTATTTTTGATCTCGGAATACGGAGCAGCGGAAAAAATTACGTCGGAAATGACATTTCAAGTTTGCCTTAGTGACCTTGAGAAGGTCAATTCAAGGTCAAATAAGAAGTATCATCCTAAGATTGTTTTCCTTACAATTTTTTCGTAGAATTATCATTTTGTTATTGTAATAAACATTAAGAGAATAATTGACTTAAAATCTGATTATGCTTTGCTGATTTCAAAGCCATTTTGTAAGGTCAAAAGTGCAAAAATGCAATATTAAATGTTATGTGAAGTCCATATTTATATCCTAACTTTAGCGTTACACAGGAACAACGACGTGGACGTAATAGGATTGTGTTCCCTTTGGGGTGATTGATTAGAGTGAGTCCCCTTGCCTCTCACTTTTATTATGTACAGATTTGAATGTAGGTGCCCAAAGACACCACCATTTTTTTGGATTCTATTCAGTTCTTGGGATGTTTTCGTAAGCGAATTTTTATCCTATCTTTAGCGTTACTCAGGAACGACGTGGACACAATTGGCTACTAATTTTCCTCATCGAATTTTGCCTGAATTTATTGTTGAAATAAATAATTTATTTTGTAAAGATGATTTTTCATGTTGAATTTTCCCGCGACTCATTGTTGAAATAGACAATTTTTCTAATAAGAGATCTCTTTTCATATGAATTTATCCTCTACTCATTGTTACTTACACTTAGTATTCAATAGTTTACTAGTTATTGAATAGTTATTGATTAGCCAAACTAATCAAATATCATTTGATTAACATTTTCTCTTTTTCATTCATTGACCTTTATTTTATCTATTAAAATTTATTACTCATCGAAAGCTATCTAATTTGTTCAGTTTGGTAAAAACAAAATTTTTTATTGAACTTGTTATAAATTTTTAACAATGGCTGATTATCCAGCCGCTGAAAGGGTTGATATTTTATTGATTCTTGGTGAATCTAGACGTAATTATCGACAAGCTGCAGCCTTGTATCGAATTCGATATCCCGATAGAAGACATCCAAGTCATACAA
>JAZHPH010000348.1:7683-106157 GCA_037356405.1 Nasonia oneida | reverse complement strand
GAGTTGCGGGCGGAGGAGAGCGAAGCCGTAAGGAGAGAAGCAGCAGCAGCAGCGGTGGCTGCGGCGCCTGCAGCGGTGCGTCTTCAGGTGAATGAGGCGATGGAGGAGGAGGAGGAGGATGAAGCAGTAGAAAGAGCGCAGAATGAGCACGATGCTAGAGCGGAAGAGGCTGAAGATGTACCTGCCAATAGGGATTCTCAGCGCATGGTTAATGTTGCCCACCTTCTTGCCACATGTATAGAGCCAACAGCTGCTGCTAATAATATTCTACAGCGCTTGATGGAACGAGCAGCTGATGAAAGCGAGAATATTATTGAGTATGCGGAGCATCCATGTGTTAAAAGACGGCAACAAATCCTCGACTTTTTGGCCCGACCAGTAGAACCCGAAGAAATGCGGTACACAAGAAGAAGCGCTGGAGGATTGGTCACCGAGGATTTTTTTAACCAGGGAAATCCAAGAGATCGTCAAATTAATGAACGTGAGTATTATGCTGTATTTAAACATACATTTTTCTTGAAATAAATTCTTATTTTTAAATATTATTTAAGTTATTCGACGTGGTGTCGACGGATTTGCAAAGTACCCCAGGGCTTTGAAACAAGATATCATGCGTATCATGTATGTTCGAAGAGCACAAGAAATACGTTGGTTTTTCAATGCTTGTAAAGATAAAAATTCCATACTGTTAGACACTGAAAATTTACCTGAAGTGTTTAATCGTCTGGGATAGAGTTTTTCAGGACCACCAGAAGAATAATTTAAAAATAAGAAAGTGTAAAATAGGATATTCAAATATTTTGTATTCAATAAATTTTTTCAGAACATAATCACTCTGACGATTCATCTTGTTCTTCTTCTACAACCATTTTTCCCTTATCTACATCATCTTCGAACACCAATACTTCTGTAGAATCGCAGGATTACGAGGCCGATGAAAGTGATTTTTCTATTCAAATTGGTAGATGTCAAAGAAGAAGAATTGAAAATTCAAGCAGCAATAATGATGATTTGTCTGACTACGAGCAAGAGGATAATCAGCCCAGTGAGGAGAATGAGGAGGCGGAGGAGGAGGAGATCAGCGAGGAGGATGAGGAGAGAAACGAAACAGACGATAATATGGATTATCAAGGAGTCGATAAGGAAAGAGAGGATGAGGATATCCAGCCTCCTGGTAATCGTTTTGATATTTTCCAACAAAATTCGCATTATATATCTAAGTATAAAATAGAAGGTAGACGTATTGTGCTAAAAATAAGATCTCCACCGAAGGATGGATCTATAAATCCGATAGGTTGGTTGGAGTTAGTTATTCGCGATATTTATTCTTATATAATTTCATTATGTAATGAAAACAACATGATTGGCGTCTCCGTTAGAAGTTTAAATTTTGCACGAGGCCCGAGTGGATTATCTTTACGATTAGTAAATAATTTTTTTTACAATGATTTATGGAATTTAATAAGCGGATTAGCTCAGAGTAATGAGGATTTATGGAATAGATGAGAGCTTTATTCTAACATTAACACTTGTTAATATACCTAATGGTGGCCAAGGTGGAAGTAGAAAGAGGATGAGTGTTGATAGCTTATCTCAGGGATCGGTTGTATCTATAAGAAATAACGATAAATTATGCTTGCCAAGAGCTTTAATTGTCGGGGAGGCTTATATGATGTATAAAAAATTCTTTTCAAACGAAGCCATTGATACTTGGAATATTGTCAGAGATAGCAGACGTGGTATGCAAAAAGAGCGCGCAAATCTATAGCTTTGTGTTTTTGTGCGCCAACGTGTAATTCTAATATATATATTATAAAGTGTGTAGAATGTAACCGAGAATTTTACGGACAAATATGTTTCGACCGTCACAAAATAGATGGGTCATACAATAAAAAAAAAAAAAAAAAATATGCGATGTAGTAAAAGTTTGTAATATCTGTTGCAAACGAATTAATATCTACAAGTCAAAGCACGAGTGTGGAATCAATTGGTGCAACTTATGTCGCGAAAAACATGATGTAAATCAGCTCTGTTGTATTCAACCCATTGGACGTAATGTTAACGCACAGATTAATCGTAAATCCCCAAAGAAAAACTTATTTATTTTTTATGACTTTGAGTCGCGTCAAGATTCTGCCTACCGTGAACATACAGAGATAAAAATACACATTCCAAATCTATGTGTTGTACAACAGGTTTGCGATGATTGCATGGATGATGAAAATATAAATATACTATGCCATACGTGTGGTGTAAGAGAGCATATATTTCGCGATGATCCAGTTAAACAATTAATAGGTTTGACAGTACGCGAGAAAACTACCTTCGGTCAAATAATTTGTATTGCTCATAACTCACGTGGGTTTGATGCGCAATTTATTTTGAGAGAAATCGTTGAAAATACCTCAATAGTACCGAACGTAATATTGAATGGTCAAAATATAATTATGCTTCAATGCGGGCGAACAAAATTTATATATAGCTTAAACTATTTTCACATGAAATTAAGTGCTTTACAACAAACCTTTTCTCTACCGCCAGCTAGCAAAAAAGGATATTTTCCTCATCTATTCAATACTTTAGATAATCAAAATTATGTTGGGGCTTTACCCGAAGCATCGTTCTATGCGCCTAATGCCATGTCGTCGTCTGAGAGGGAAAAGTTTATTGTATGGTATGAGGAGAACCGAAATACTTATGAGTTTCATTTTCAACGTGAAATACTCGATTATTGCCGTATGGATGTAGATATTTTAAGACTTGCCGCCGCCGCCACCGACCGTCCGCGTGCCATAAGCTTATTTTAAGGAAAATCTCTCTCGTGTGTGTGTGTGAGTACTCGGCAAAATGGATATGCGATTCAAACATCCGTTTACGTGTATCGTTAGCGGACCCACGGGATGTGGTAAAACAGTTTTTGTCAAAAGGTTTCTTCGACATCTTCCACTCATGTGCAGTGTAACTTTTGATCGGATATTATTCTATTATGCCGAGTGGCAGTCTACGTATGTGACAGACTTTGTTCCAGGAGGCATAAGTAGGGAGAGTAGAAAAAAAATTGTTGAATTTCACGAGGGATTACCTCAGCCTTCAGATTATTCTCAAGACAATGAAAAGAAAAAATTATTAATTATCGATGATTTAATGAGAGAATCTTCGAATAACATTATTCTCGATTTATTTACAAAGGGAAGTCATCATAAGAATTTAAGTGTGATTTTTATTACACAAAATCTTTTTCACAAAGGAGCTGGTCAACGCTATATCTCATTAAATGCAAATTACCTCGTTATTTTTAAAAATCCACGTGATCGTTCGCAAATACAATATCTAGCGCGTCAAGTATATCCCGAAGACCCAAAATTTTTACAAGAAGCGTATCTCGATAGTACGTCAACTTCTCATGGCTATCTTTTGTTGGATTTGAAACAGTCGACCGAGGATGAATTTCGTTTCCGTACCTCTGTTTTTCCCGATGATAAATTGAGTTACGCATATGTACCGAAGAAGAATAAGAAATTCCGATAAAAGTAGAGGATTCTATGATTAAAGCTTCAGTCTGATTGAAACAATGGCCGGGAGAGGAGCGTCTGCGAGAACCGATAGTCGTAGACAGCGTAGAAGACAGCGTGGAGGTGGTGGTGGTGGTGGTGCTGCTGCTGCTACTGAAGCAGAAGAAGAAGAAGATACAAGGTGTGGATGCCTACCAAAGCATATTACAAAAAAGTGTGTTGCAGTATTGAATGCTATTTGTCATGCAGATAGTCAACAGCGCTTAGCACTGTTACGTGTAGCTGATAAAAAACTTATTAAAAGCATATGCGAGTGCGTGTTAAATGTATTGCGCGGAGTCATTAAAATAAAAAACTCACACAAGTCAAAGTTAAAAAAACATAAAAGTGTCTTGAGAAAATTATTAAATAAATCCAGTAGTAATAACAGTGAAAAAGAGTGGAAAAAAAGAAACGCGTCCTTATTCAAAACGGTGGTGCCTTTTTACCAATGTTACTTGCACCAATTATAGGTGCACTTGTGTCAAAAATATTTGGAGTCTCTGGAAATTAAAATATGGAGCACGCTCGTAAAATGGTCATTGTACCAGAGGAAACATACGAGAGAGTAACGAAGCAACAGCATCAACAACAACAACAACAACATATATTAGAAGAGTCGAGTAATGCTTTAGAGCCAACGATACAGACAAAGGGTGATAATTTAAGTCGTCTCGATGCTGAGATGCACGATATACTTTTTTCAAAAAGTATCACCGATGAACGTGAAAAATGTCAAAAATATTTACAAATTTTAAGAAGATATCTTCATTTTAAAAATTTGGAACGTCAGGAACTTTTATCAGATGCAAATATACTTGATATAGAGCATGAAAATAAAGATATATCGAGTCCATTGTCCGATGAAGCGATACTTGCAAGCATTTCCAAGGGTTATGTGAGAAAAGCACGTTTATTGCTTCAACATTGGAAATCAGCATCGCATCGTATTAAATGGGATAATTCAGGTACAGTTAGCATTGACGATAAAGCTATACCACACTCAAATATAGATTTACTAGAAGACGTGGTACGGAGTAGACCTGTTGAGGAACCTGTAGGAAGATTTCAATTAGCTAATTTTATAGCAACAACTGACACTCCACCCAAATTAATAAGTAATCCAGAGGTGATAAAAATTAGTGAAAGTTTGAAACGTGCATTAAACAAAATTCCTTCAACCAAGAGAAATAATTCCGAGAGCGTTCAGACTTTGGAACAAGGTACTAGACTCGCGGCCGCACAACGCTATAGTGCACGTTTGAATAAGAAAAAATCCATACCGCAAAAAGCAGACAACAAGTGGCTGGCTTATAAAATTTAACATGTCTTATAAAAATCAATACTTTGACACTAGACACGAGACTGGATACGCTGGTGCACGTAATCTGTTACGAATCAATGGTAAAAATAAGAAGAAGAAAAACGAGGTTAATGAGTGGTTAAGTAATCAAGATGCATACACACTACACAAACCTATTAGACGAAAATTTCCTAGATTGATGTACAATGTCACTAATGTGGATGATTGTTGGGAAATGGATTTGTGTGACATGCAATCTCTCAAAACGTATAATGATAATTTTGCGTATTTACTTGTAGTCATAGATGTTCTCAGTAAATATGCTTGGGTCGAGCCTTTACGTGACAAAAGTACAAAAAGTGTTGTAGCTGCTTTCGACAAAATCTTAAAAAGAGCCGATGGGCGACGCCCAATTCTTATACAAACTGATCGAGGCAAAGAGTTTGTCGGATCAGATTTTCAAAATTATATAAAACAACACAAGATTAATTTTCGAGTAGCACGTAATCCCGATGTTAAAGCAGCCGTCGTCGAGCGTCTAAATGTTCAGATATTTTACTCACAAAAATACTCATAGGTATATCGATGTTATTGAAAATATCGTTTACGCGTATAATCACACTTTGCATAGTGGTACTAAAATGGTTCCGGCAGTTGTAAATATTCGTAATGCAGTTGTGGCAAGAAAAAATTTAGAAAAAAGAGCTCTTAGTCAAAGAAAAAAGTCTAGAGCACATATATACAGCGTGGGTGATCATGTTCGCATCAGTCGGTTGAAAGGCACCTTCGATAAAGGTTACGAAAAGAATTATAGTGAAGAGATCTTTAAGATTACCCGTGTCTCACGTCGTCAAAATCTCTTCACCTATGAATTGACTGATTTAGAAGGTGAAATAATCGACGGATTTTTTTATCCCGAAGAACTAGCTCGAGTTGGCGATGATCGTTTGTCACAAAATAAGGAATTCAAAGTGGAACGTGTGATCAAGAGTAGGGGACGTGGTGTTAAAAAACAAGTTTTTGTAAAGTGGCTTGGCTATCCTGATAAATTTAATTCGTGGATTAAAGCAAGCGAAATCGTTACACTTTAAACATAGCTGAGGACGAATTTTATTTGATATTATCGAGTAACAGTAGAATGAAATATTTTTCTGAAAATACAACATCTTGCTTCACCACGCACTTATCGCATGAAGTACGTCTGCATGGTAAGTGGAGTGTTGCTCTCACGGAAATCAGCATACCATGCACGATGATGCATATTCAGAAACACGAATGTAATATAAAGTTTGTTAACGCACGTAGAATAGCAGTTGCAAGAAAGAGAGATATATCTGAATATTTACCGGATTGGACAAACGACAAACACAACGATGCCATATTTCCACAACGATACCATATTGTGTTTACGAGAATCTCAACAATCTCACAGAAGCTATATACAATATACCTGAATCTCACTTACGTATTGAACAGGCAAAGAAAAAAAGTGGTTATTACAATTTACATAAAAAGTGTGAATGTAAGGAAACTCATTTTTTCAGCTTGAGCGAAAAGGTCAAACGAATATTTGGCTTTGAGAATAAAAAATATAGAAATCAGGAATTTATACCCATGATTCCATCTGTAGAGTCGAAAAAAAATGCAACATTGGTAGGAAACAGACCTGGTTGTTTGGCAAGAGCGATAGCTGATCAATTTTTCGTTTACTCAGATATTTGTATTCCGTACACAGTCGGTGACGTTCAAGCATCCCTTTTGCGCATAGTAACACTCGATAATTCTAAATATAAATTTGATGCGAGAGTGTTCAAACAATTTGCACCAGGAATTTATCTACCTTTGTTAAATAACACATTTCAGAATATAATAATAGATATAAGAGATGAAAATGGGAATCAAATACCATTCGAGTACGGGACGTTGTCCGCAACACTACATTTCAAGCGCATTCTCTGAGAAAAAATGGCTTACTACGCAGAATACTATGCCGATCAAATCGGTGGTGGTGATGGTGGAGGAGGAGTACGTCGAGTGTTTGCAGGTTCAACTTATCAGCGAGGTCATGGTGGAATCGGCAGCTTTTTGAGTGGATTATTTCGAAGAGTTTTACCTTACATTACGAGTGGTGCTAAAGCCGTTGGAAAAGAAGCTATCAGAGCAGGAATGCATGTACTAGATGATGTGGGAAATCACGGAAGCAATTTTAAACAAGCTGTAAATATGCGCATGCGTGAGTTCGGTAAAAATCTTAAGCATAAAGCCGCTGATAAAATTGCCGCTATGATGAAGGGATCAGGATATAAGATACGCGCTAAAAAGCGGAAGCGTCAATCGTCCAAGAATAGTTCAGCTGTACGCATCAGCAGTAAAAGTGGCCGTGTAAAGAAGAAGAAGAGCCGTGTCAGTGTTCGCAAATCTACGAAAAAGAAAGCGGGTAAGAATAAGCCAAGGAAGAAGAGAAAACAACGCAGTGTGAGCGATATTTTTGGATCTACATAGATATTATTTAATATGGCTTTTCTACACTCAAACTCATGCGAATGCATGAAATCAGAATTAGATTTATTTACATTACCACCTACACAGACTTCGGTGGAAAGCTCTCAATTTATACATTATAAACCATTTTCTTCGCTAACAGACGATGGACCGTTGGAATTCGCCGTTCCAGCTGGTAGTGATTATCTCGATCTTGCACACACAATGCTAAGCATTCGTATGCAGATAGAGCCAAATGTTGAAATAACAGAAGCAGCTAAAGCTACAGAGTATCCGAAGGTAGCAGCAATAAATAACACGTTACATTCGCTATTTAACCAAATAGACGTTTTCTTTAATCAAAAATTGGTTTCACCACCAAACAATGCTTATCCTTACCGAGCTTACATCGAAACACTGTTAAATTATTCAAAGAGTAGTATGGAATCACATCTCACGAGTAGACTATGGTATGCGGATACCCCTGGAAAATGGGCAGCGCCTCCCAATACCAAGCGTACTGATGTAAATGCAAATATTGGTCAGTGTAACCGTCAGTATTTTACCCAGAATGGTAAAACTGTCGATTTACTCGGTAATTTGCATTGCGATGTTTTTAATCAAAATAAATTTCTGTTAAATGGTGCTGAACTGCGATTACGATTGGTTAGGAGTAAGGATGCTTTTTGTTTGATGGATTTTACAGATGATGATAAATTTACTATACCCATTAAGGAAGCTTCACTGATTGTGCGTCGAGTTAAAATTAGTCCAGGTGTTATACTAGCTCATGCTAATGCACTTACAAAAGCCACTGATAAATACCCAATCAATCGTGTGGAGGTGAAGGCATTTACAATGCATAGAGGTATTCTTGGCGATACACTGGACAACTTTATTCTCGGTCAAATACCCAAAAGAATAATCATTGGATAACAAGGCATTCAATGGAAATAGAAAGTTTAATCCATTTAATTTTCAACATTTCAATATAAACTATATTTCTCTTTATGTGGGTGGTGTCCAGATTCCCAGCAAACCATTGCAGCCTCGATTTACGGGTGAAAGTCAATTATTTATCGACTTGTTTTATACACTATATTCTGGGACTGGAATTCATTTTCTAAACGAAGCATTAATTATCTCACGATCGGACTACGATGAAGGGTATACATTATTTGCTTTCGATCTAACGCCTGATTTATCAGCAAATTCAGTTTCTCATTGGAATTTAATCAAGCACGGTAGTGTTTGTGTAGAGGTAAAATTTGAAAGAGCACTTGAATCTACAATCAATTGTATAATTTACGCCGAATACTACAATGTCTTGGAAATAGATTCAAGTAGGCAAATAATAACGGATTTTAATGCATAATACCGTTAAAGCGATGGAAAAGTAAGAGGAGAAGGTGGAGAAGGAGAAGAGGGATGGGGAAAGAAGCAACAGCAGCGCCTTTATGCTATAGATGAGCAAAAAAGCTAAACGTTATACTCTCAGTGACGTTTGAGAAGTGAGCGAGTTTGGATCGACTGTGTCAATTTTTTATAGTATCATGGATTACGTTATCAATATTTAGGGTTTGAGAGACCGTAACAACAAGTTTACATCTAAAGAAGTTGGTGTACTTGGTTTAGAGCACAGAATCGTCCAACATATAGGATAGTTAAGGAACCCCATAGATTTGAAGAACTTGCAACTGGACTTAAAAGAACTAACGACTACATCTCTAATCATTTTCATGGAATTCGTTGGCATGAAGGTGACATCATCATTGAACAACTACAGTATCATTTACAACAAATAGCCAAAGTGGCTATACGTATTTTTACACGCGGTCATGACAATTGGAGATTCCTGGAGACTGTAATGTGTCGAGAAGTTGTGAACGTTGAAGAAATGTATGTCCCGAATTTTGACGAATTGAAAATAAATTATTCAGGTAACTTCATGTGTTTAAATCATGGCATTCAAGGTATAAACTCCAGTCGCGATTGTGCTCTCAATCATGCATATGTGCTACGAAAGTGGTTACACTCTATAGCTGAAGGTATAACGCAAGAGTCTGCACAGAAATTGAGTGATGCATTGTACTGCAAACTAAACTCGCGGGTACGTACAGCTACTTCATCTTCTATTTACGCGAAACACGAAGAGGACGTAGTCGATCATTGCTGAAATAATAATAATAATAGAAGTTAACCGTCAAGACAGTTGGCGTGTATGCTGCGGATAGAATTCCAAACGTTTTGGAATACCCCGCGGCCATCATAGCTAATACAGATGATCACACGAAGAAAGGAACACATTGGATTGCTATCTACATAGACTCAAACGGTTATGGAACATAGTTTGACAGTTACGGACTACCACCAATGTCCCAACATTATCTTAAACTACTCAAAAGAAATTGCAAGCGGTATGAGTGGAATAAAAAAAAGTTGCAAAGTTTTGATTCACAGGTGTGTGGCCAGTATTGTGTTATGTTCCTTTACCATATGGTTAGGCTACCTAACTTACGCGCGTTTTGTCATAAGTTCTCGCAAGATTCACGAAAAAATGATGCCGTAGTTGTATCGTTCTATAAAAGCTGAAATAATAATCATCGTGTACGCTCCAAAGATGTTAGGAGGTTTGGAAGTGAAGCCTCGCACGGCTCAGGATTTTGTAATCAAACATGTACTTCGAGAATGTATGTAAAGTAATAATAATAATAATTGTCAGATATCATGTAGTAAAAAATATGAATAAAGTGTAATCTTTCATAATATAAAAAATGTTTTCATTTATAGAGCCTTACTCATTCCTTTAATTCCATACTGTAGTACTATGATGTATTTTTTCCTGTTGCATCACACCTCGCTGTATAGTTCTAAGTACATATACATCGGCATTTATTAACGGTTATAATACTAACATCCGGTAATATTTACTGTTTAGTTTTATATTCCATTTCAATCTTTATCTGTAAGAGAAAGAGAAGTTGATAAAACTGACGGTTGTAGTAGTAGTAGAGTAAACATCCTGTTCTTAAAAACTCGGAGAAATGTAACCGTAACCTTTGACGGTTAACGAATATGATACTTCATTTATGAAGTTCTGAGAATACACGCGCAGAAAATCTCTCCCCACTGCATTCGATCATTTTACTTTGAGGTAGTGGGGAGTAAAATGTATAAAAGAGCTTGAAGAGTGAGGAGCTCCATCAGTTCTTTCGTGAAAGTTTGAGAGATCGTTTGCTAAGTGTAACTCTGTATATTGTGCCTCTTGTTTTTCGTACCATTGCCCAATCAAGTGTCAGTGCTCCATCTCGTGTGCAGAACGTTCTGCCAAATATGCTGCTCTCCACGTCCTACGCCATTAATAAGTCAAACTCGAAACGCGTTACTCTTGGCTTAGAAAGTTACCAGGAAAGCTATCGACCAGTGGTGAAACTCTCAACGTCTACAACATGTTTTAAATCCGTCAAATTTGATGCATCTGGCTGGAAGGTCTTCAAGAATTACTTTGATCTTATAAATTGCTATTTCCAAGATGCATACAGATTCCAAAGTGAATACGCTCGACCAACGAAGGTGTACATGGAAAATCATGATCTGATGTTTACTTCTTCATACAATACCAAATCCATATTGATAGAAGAAAGACCTGTCGGAACATCCATCTTCCCAAATCTTTTGATTGACGAAGAAAACGATGATGTACTGCATACAGTTAGTGTTCCCATTTCAATGACTACACTGGTGGTGGTGGTGCTGCTGCTGCTGCCGCTACTGTTACTGATGGTGAGAATCTACGTCATCAACGACCACGAGCAAAGAAACAAAAAACAGCTTATCATCAACCATCGATATGCATGCAGCAAGTCACTTTTGACGGGTTAAAAATTGTCTCACAGTGTATTGACGAACGTATGAGTAAACTTGAAGAGTGTGTTGATAAAGTGAATGAAATTGTTTCTCATATTAAGAAGTTTATAATTGACTGTATTAAAAACGATGGTATTGAGAAAGATCCTAATTCTATACTAAAGACGTATGAGATGTTTCAACAATATTATACTTTATACACTGAAAATATTAAAATTATAATTCACGACAAGTTTAAAGATACTATTGAGGAAATAATTTTAAATATAATCTTATGTGAAATAGCTGCTTTTCAATTGTTTGATATATATAAAGACATGTATACTGCCATAATTAAAGTATAAATATACATGCTATTTTTGTCATTACGCTTTGTACATATCTTCCTATCTTGTAATAAACCAGAAAATATTAAAATATTCACTTTTTGTGACATCATCTAAACCTCCCACCCTACTGCCACTCCTTACGACTCTCTATAAATATCAACTGTGCATAAGTATGTTCTCATTGCTTCGCGTACATTTGACGAGTCATAATCGTAATATAGACAAACACACTATGGAGAAGAAGAAGAAAGAAGGTTCAGGTCGAGAGGAAGTGAAATATAAACCGGCTTCTGGATTCCAAAAGGATCTACCTGAATATTCTTCCAATACTGGATCATTCCCGAAAAAAGAAGGGTACAGGAGTTATTGTCCTGACAAGGAAGCAAATAAAGATTCCAAATATCAAGGACACAACAACACTGATCGGGGATAGCAACAATAAAGTCTTATTCTAAGACTTTTATTTATCAATTAAAATCGGTCCTTTTTAGGACCACCATATTTCTATAAACGTACTACAAACTCATCATACATAAAAATCTCATTATCTTATGACGTCATAAGAGGTGTACATGACGTCAGTAACAATCCATATTTATCTTAATTGTTTACAAGATAAATGCTTAAGACGTTGGCGATACCTTATCTTTATTACCTGTTTTCATAATAAAAAAAGTATCATCATGGATTATTATTGCGGTAAAGATAGCTTCTTTGTTTATGTAAACATGATATCTTATTTACACATGTATAAACAAGATATCCTTATCTTAATTAACTGTTTATAAACATAATACCTTATCTTATCTTTATTACTTGTAAAGTACCGTCATTGTTTATTATTGTGGTAAAGATATCTTCTTTGTTTATGTAAACATGATATCTTTATCTTAATTACAGGTGTATAATCATGATACCCTTATCTTAATTACCTGTTTAGAAACATGACACCTTATCTTTATGACTTGTTTACATGATAATATAAAGATGCGCCAGTGATGACGATATTTGTTATGTCTTCCCATACCGGCTTACTTACTACTAATATCTCCCGTCTCTCTTTATCGTTCGTCGAAGTGTGCGACGTTTGCACCTCTGTGTATAGTACAATTGAATATACATTTCCTTATCTAAACTTCTCGTGTTTTATTTCCTACGACCCGACATACTCCGCGGGCCCGTGTAAAAACACGTGCATGATCTGAGTCGGCCGAGCCGTGCCTTCAGCACGCCCGACGTTAATTTACAATAAACAGGGCCCTTCTGGCCCTGGTTATAACACGGCAGAAAGGTATTAACTGAGTGTTATAATTTAATAATGTATTACAAACTATTATTGTTAAGTTAAATTTAATGATTCAATTATTTGCGATGCTATACTCCACTGCCTCCTACGTCCCCTTTAATTTCCTCCAATTATTAAAGCAAAATCTTTACAGAATTTGCGTTATTTTAAGACTTCAAATCCCCTTTAATCCTTTCTTTTTCCTCCGCATTCACTTCACCTCCACCACTTCCCCTTCACCTAATAACGTTTATTAACTCGACCTCTCTACTTTTTTCTCTTTTTCTGCATCTTCCCTTTTTATTTAATATTCTTTACTTATTTTCCGTTAGTTTCGCCCGTTAACCTTAATTTAAAAAAAGCTAACTTTATCCAAAGGAATTATTTCAAGTATATATAACCAATTGCTAATTCTGAACTTCTCTATGCGTTGATAGGGCTTTAGGGGGTCCCAAACCCATTTCTGCGATTTTATCGGCTCATAGGTCGGCAATGTAGTAAGTATATAATATTTATCATCTATAATCGCAAGCGCGATCTTACAGAAGTCGAAATGCATTTAAATGTAGATGGCGCCAGGGACCCCAATAGCATACATAAAATTACGGTTATGAGAATAGTAAACCAATTCGACGTATTCTCAGAGTAGTTTAATTAGTACAGTATTAGTAACTATATTCAAGTAGAAATATTGCTTACTTAAATTTACAACATAATTAAATTACTAATATTGTCGCAATTTAACTGTCCTGCGAAATTGTCAGATTCAGTACTATAAAAGTAGCGATTTTAGAAAATCACCAATCTATTAGAAACTATACTTAGACCACACGCCAGCTAAGTTTTTGAGTTTTTTAAGGTCCCATTAATTTTTTAACGTTAATCTATCAATTTGATATTGTAGAACAAGAATATATCGGTCTACACCTCGAAATATTTTGAGGTATTTTGTTACTAACAAAAATAACTGCAAAATTATGATTTTCGACTATAACTCGTAAACTATTTATTTTAGAGAAAAAATGTTCAATGAAAAAATGATAATCGTATAATTTTACATCAAAGAATGTATTACAACAATTTTTTAAAGAAATGAATATTTTTCTGATATGGGCAAAAAAGGACTTATTCCATGCTCTACGTATTTGTAGTTGGATGATCGTCGTTTTTTGGGTGTTTTTGCAAGATCCCCATAATTATTCAACGTCAATTTATTGAGTTGATATTCTAGAATAAAAATATTTTGGTCCATTTTTGGCCCTGCCAAGAAACCATATTTTGCAGTTATTTTTGTTAGTAACAAAATACGTTCAATTAGTTCGAAATGTAGATAAAAATATTCTTATTCTGGAATATTAACTTAATATATTGACGTTGAAAAATTACGGGGATCTTGCAAAAACACAAAAAAAAACGACGATCATCCGACTACGAATGCGTAGAGCATGGAATAAGTCGTTTTTTGTCCATATCAGAGAAAATATTCATTTCTTAGAGAAATT
The DNA here is from genome assembly GCA_037356405.1 of Nasonia oneida. NCBI lineage: Eukaryota > Metazoa > Arthropoda > Insecta > Hymenoptera > Pteromalidae > Nasonia > Nasonia oneida. The sequence goes on along the minus strand of JAZHPH010000348.1, from coordinate 91,839 downwards.
TTTAATTTTTTAACCTTATATGCGGGTTTATAATACAAAAAAGCGGTATCCTATTTCATTCCTAGGTACATCAAGATATGTTTTCAATTTAAAAAAATGGATTTTATTGAATACTCGATCTAAGATTGATTTTGTCCCATTTTTTTGATTTTGAGACCACTGTGCGGCGGTATTCATGGCGTGGCGGAGTTCGTGGACGTGCTTATCCCAATCTCTGTGATTCTCGGCGAACATCGCTATCATGGTTTTAAGGGTGCGATTACTCCTCTCGACAGGGTTGGCTTGAGGGTGGTACGGTGGTGTAATGACGTGCGTCACGCCATACTCTTTTAACGTCTTGGCAACCTGTTTGTTCAATAACTCCGTCCCATTGTCGGTCAATAAATACTCTGGCGTCTCCCAGCGAAATAACACTAGCTCTTCGAAGGCTCTAGCGACTGATTTTCCGTCTGCTTTGCGCAATGGCTTGACTTCCACCCAGCGAGTGAAAAGGTCTTGGAAAACTAATAAATACTTATTTTGACTTTTACTTCTCGGGAATTCCATCATATCGGCGGCTACCACAGTCCAAGGCTTCTCTACGATTCTCTTGCCTATGAGGCCTTGTGGGCCTTGTTGCGACACTTTATATTGCTGACAAGTTGGGCAGGCGATGACGAAGGAATAGACATCATGATACATTCCCGGCCAAAAATATTCTCTGGCTATTCTGTCTATGTCTTTTCAACTCCCAGGTGTCCGGCGGTAATTTCCCCGTGAGCAATAGTCATTACTTTCACTCACTGTTCTGCTGGTATTATGTCCAGGCTTCGTCGCTGTGAGTGATAGGGTCCAACAGTGGTCTCTTTTAAATCGATATAGCCGGCCGTCTTCTACTCTCCACTGAGGGAATTTATTAGGAAATTCTTCGACTTCTTTTAATCGTCGAAGGTACCAGGAGTCAGTGATTTCCACCACGACTGCCACTTCTGGTTCAAGCATTCTCGACAAGGCGTCTGGCACTTGATGTTTCGCTCCCTTGCGATGAATGATGTCGAAGTCCCATTGTTGAACTTCAAGTGCCAATCTGGCCAGTCTTCCGCTGGGCTTTTTTAATGAACGGAGCCAACGTAGGGCACTGTGATCTGTGATCACTGTAAAATGGTATCCTTCGACGTATGGTCTTAACTTCTTTATGGCCCACACCAAGGCTAGGCAATTCTTTTCCGTAGTAGTGTAGTTCTTTTCGGCGGCTGTTAAAACTCGGCTGACATAAACAATCGGATGTTCACCGTCATCGAATTCTTGAGTCAAAACGGCTCCTATTGCGAAGTTGCTGGTATCACATTGGATACAGAATGGCTCGTTAAAATCCGGTCTGGCAAGTACTGGCGCTACGGTTAAGGCTTTCTTGAGTTTTTCGAACGCCTCTTGCTGTTCGGCTCCCCAAGTCCAATGTTGGTCTTTCCTAGGAGTTTAATAAGAGGGATTTTAATTTCCGAACTGTTTTCAATGAATCTAGCGTACCACCCGATCATTCCCAATACTCTCCTTAATTCTCTGACATTACGTGGAGCTGAACAATTCAATACCGGCGCAACTTTGTCTGGATCAGTCCTAAGCCCGCCTTTATCCAAAATAAAACTTAAGTATTTGCTCTGACTCACGCAAAATTGGCACTTCTTGGGATTAATAGTTAGTCCGGTTGAAATCTTCTGAAGTCTGCTAATCTTCGGTGCGATCTTGTCTACGGAGGATTGTCTCCTTCACTCTCTCATCCAACAACGACTCATCTGATTCACTACTTAAGTCCAGTGTTAGCGGCGTAGATTTGTTCCACTCGTTTTGAGTTTCGAATTAGCTGAAATGCACATTGCTCTGGAGTTCGTTTCTTCACGGGCAAGATACGTTGTCCTCTTCGTTGCTCGATGAGTTTTGAACTGCTTCACTGGCTGCTACTCTGATCTCCTCCAATACTCCATCTCGGTTATTTGGCCAACGGGTTACGTTAGCGTTTGGCAGTAACTTCTCTTTCTCTTCTCTCATCTCTGTGCTGTTATCTGGCCAACGGGTTACGTTAGCGTTTGGCAGCAACTTCTCTTTCTCTTCTCTCATCTCTAGTGGTCCTTGATCACTACCTCCCCCTCCCAAAACTTCAACTACCACTGATAACGGAGTTATAGGTCTAGAAGTTTTCACGACTCCGTCTGAGGCCGTTAATGCGGTGTTGCGGGTGGCATCGGCCCCAGGGATTCCCCCGCGTTGCCATTTCCCCGCATGGTTCGGATTGGGGCACAATTTCCACAATTCTGGAAAGTTGCGCCAAATTGACCACAGACTCACACTGGACTTGGCTTTGGCTGCGATTTGGGCAAACTGGTGATTTATGGCCTTTTTGTCGGCATGTATAACACTCCACAGTCGGACAGACTGATGCTCTATGGCCAATCTGCTGACAGTGATAGCACGCTCCCACAAATTGTGTAGAACCTTTTCTATTGTACTGGTTTAGTGGTTGACTCTGGGTAGCATCAATGATGCCACTTTTGCTTTGTGGTTGTTGTGTCTGTATTTGCGGTTGCGTATTATCTGGCTTCCATACTTGTGTCCGTCTTCCATACTACTCTCCGTCAATAATGTTAGCTGTTCTTTCAATCTCATTGGTCTCTTTAGATGAGCTGCGATGTACTAAAAATTCATAATGTATGCGGCTATCTTTGCGGAAGTACCCAGTTAAGCAATATGTTTTCTCTAGGCAGTATTTTTCAGGGCTTAATCTATATACTGTGGTGGCTGGGTTCGGGTTTCCCGGAGGAAAAAAAAATTATCCGACTAAACCACTATATAGGTCGTAGGGCCCGTCCAGTGTCTGTCTCTCTCTCGCTGGGAAAAATCCGACTAGACTTACGAATTTTTGATTAGTGCGACTTTTAATTGCGGAACGTCTCGATTCTTGGCAAAAAAAATGTTTATTAGGGTTTCGCCAGCAGAGAAACTATGGGTAATTAGTCACTTAATTAATTGACAATAATACGACTTATTCGACCGTGAATCTTTAGGTGTAACAGTGATCAACTCTTTAGCCGTTCTACTGTTAACCGGCTAAAATAGTTGATCCTTCTGGGTTTACAAAGATAATTTTTATCAAGGTAAAAGGATTCTGCGAAACCAGCGAGAGATCGAAATTCAATGTTAGTTCTCACAACACAATTATATGGGAAAAGACATCAATATATATATATGTGTATTTTTTTTCATGAAATGTCTGACAGAAAAAATACAAAGTAGAGCTATGTTAGTTATTATAAATTTAATTTCTTAGGTGCTCTAATTTTTCTTGTTGAACGACGAAGAATCTGCACTGTCCATGAGGCATCTTCTAGACCATTCGTCCTCGGCATTATGCGTCAATTGCAAGGCTTTCTTCTTTTTGCACGGCTTTGCCACGGTTTGATGAAGGCGATCTGCCTGCTCGTTGAAGTAGCTCACCTAGTGTGCGTTCTTCTTTCATAGCTGGCGCTAGCTCTCGATCAACGGCACTTGCAAGTTGGCACAACCCCACGTGATCTTCCTCTTGACGTTGAGCACCTACATCTTCTTCTAGAACATGGCCTGTCGCATCTAGTGTGCCTCCTTTTAAAGCTGGCGTCTCATCAACAGCATTTTTAGGTTGGCGCAACGCTCCGAAGTCATATTTTTCTTGTACCTGTGTACCACCGCCTTCTCCTAGGGCATGATCTGATACAGGAAAACTCCTTGTTCACCGAGATCGATCAGTAGGCGCACGTTCTTCTTTTACTAGAGCATGTTCAAAAATTCGATCTACGGCATCTGTAGGTTGGCGAAACGCTGCATTAAGATCTTCTCCTTCTTGCCGTTGAGCTTCTTCGTCTTTATCCTCAGTCTCATAACCTGTTCTTTTTGATCGTTGCTCTTCTTTCTTTTCGTCAAATGCAATTTGATGTTGACTGAAAATAAAATTAAAGTAATAATAATAATGATAATAATAATAATAATAATAAGTAGTGCGTACTGTACGCCCTCTGGACGGAAACTACACTACGCATTTTACGCTTCTCGTGGAGAATATACTATTACACTGTCGAGTATTCGACCGTAAAATTGAATTTTACACTAAATAAAATACTTACATAAATTCTTGAACCCAAGTCAAAAAATCGTCTTCTCTCCAAGATGGATCAACTGGCCTTTGCTTCAAATCAAAGTAATCATTGTAGTACTTTTCGATTGTAGAACATGCTGCATTGCTCGACTCTCCTCTTTTGAAACCTTTTCAACTTCCCTCAGTTTGAAAATGCGTCGGTATAGTTTGTTTGCTGTTATCAGAGAGCATTTGAAAAATAGACATTTTTCTGGAACTACTAGTACATTTTTTAGATAGCTGAAAAAATATATATTGGCTTTATTATCATTTTTTTCTCTATTAAAAAGACTTATTTTTATTAATGATAATTTTCATTCGTTCACGAGTAAGTTAAAAAGGACATGTGTCTTTTGACGCGATTTTCAATGGTTACACCATTTATTTATAAGAAATTTTGTATTTAGATTGATGTACTCACTGAATGATGTACAATGCTAAAGCTCTGTGACCAGCTATCATTTATAGAGATGCAGTGCGAAAATGTTGAACTCCGCCAGAAGTTGCAAAAAATTGTGAAAGACAAGCCATTGCAGAGAAAGAATAAGTATTACGAAGTCCAAGTCCATTTCTCGTTATATTTTCCTGGATTGCTCTTGATGCCACATTTTCGTCAATCACTTCCAAATTATCTTTTAAAAACTGAATAAGTTTTAGAAGTCGATCACGATTCTTTATAAAATAGGAATAATCTAAATTGGCGTCAAGCGGCGTTGCGGTTTCGTATCCGTTCAGTATAATGAACTTTTTCGAACTAACTTTTTCAAATGACCGTGTGTATTAGCTGTCACTTCGAACGTCGCTATCAATACTTAAGAGATCTTTGAAAAATCAATATCTGCTTAAAGTTGGCGTTTCCATAGTAACTGCATATTTCATTTAACGGTGTTTAGAATAATTCTCACGTAAAAAATCAACAATAGCCGAACACTACAAGTCGACAACTTTTAATTGTTCAGATTTTTTTATAATTATGTGTTCAATTTTAATATGTGTTCAGACAATTATAAACTGCTAAAAAATACGATAATATTTCATATTTTATATTCCAAATAACAAAATAATAATTTCTGGTTGACAGAAAGCTTTAAATCTGTTAATTTAAGACAAGGACTTCCAGGAAATCAAGTTATGCTGGTGTACGAGGGAACTTTAAAATTGTGCTACTCTTCGCAGGAGCTTTCAAGTTGCAAAATTGTACTACTCTTCACCATGATTGTTCACCATTCATGTATCGCCATTATTGTTCTTAAATATATACCATAATAACGAGTGAATTAATTTTTTTTGCTGAATTATTGCTATTGTCATTTTTATATATAACAATAATAATAACCACTTAATAAAAATTTAAAAATGTATTACATATGATAGTTATGATACTGGCTGTGTTACAATGATCATAAATTTTATCATTATTATTCAAGTGTGATATTTTAACTATTTTTTATATTATTTCCAATTATGAATTATGATATTTATAGTAAAAAATATTTACACAGGTAAACGAATCCATTATTATATTTATTTGATTTAAATATGTAATGATAGCGCATAGCATATAAAAAACATATTCATATTGTTTAATATATATTAAAACACTTAAATATTTCATTAACATATTTAATTGAAAACTATAATATAATTTATAATATTTCATGATTTTAAAAAGTGTTTCACATTAAAATTCAGTGAACAAAACAAATAATTCACCAGTAAAAATACTGTTTTTTTACGTCAATTGTTTATTTAAAATAAACATCTATATCTAATAATTACGGCTATATGACTTCCAGGACTACGGGACATCGTCTACAGATGGGAGTACAAGATCCTGATCGAAATTATCGTCAAACATTTTGTCATATCTCGTAGAGAATGTCCAGGTGTCAGGACAACTCCCAGGACGACGGTACATCGTCTACGAATGAGTGCACTAGGTGTACACAACTTAACCTCAAAGATAGATGAGGAAGGTTTAAACGATGCAACAAGATTCCTGATTGCACAAATTAAAATGAATAAAACAGAAGAAGTAAGGAGGGAAGTACTTGAAGTTTCAACAACAGAACAGGATGAACTTGACATTAATATTGAAGAGAAGTATAAGCTTATAAAAAATGAAAACATACTTTTTTAACAGCTAGTCAGTGAATTGCAGGAAAGAAACGTACTACTTAAAGAAAATCGCTAAATAAGCAAAGTGCCGCAGCTAGTTTTTCGTATGCAGAAGTTACAAGCTACCCTAAACTAATAAAAAGAAAGTGCCTAAGGTAACTGTAAAAAATGTGAGTAATAAAGCCGTGGATGTCAAAAATAAAGTTATAGAGTGCTAAGTTACTGAAAAGAAGATTCAAACAAAACACTTGTACGTAAACAGAAAAGAAAAACTTATTATAAATTGCTTGAATAGTGAAAGTGCTAGGCTAACTGAATCTGACTAGAAATATAACCTCAAAGGTATATGTGAGGTTAGGAAAGATACGTTGAAGAATCCTAAAATCAAAATTGTCGGAATCGATAACTATAGTAACATGGAAATGGAGGACATAGAGGAAGATATAAACATGAGAAATTTTGGAAGTTTCACTAACAAGGGGCAAGTACTACATATGTACAAAATCAATTCCAGTAGCTTAACTACAGTTCTAATAGAGGTTCCTGCTGACATGTAAAAATTCATCAAGGAGAACAAAAGCAGGATTTTTGTTGGCTACCAGAACTGCAAAGTATATAAATCTATAAATATAAATCCTTGTTACAATTGTGGAATATTTGGTACAACCGTAACATATGCAATAACAGTTCTGTATGGCTCAAGTGCGCAGGAAAGCACAAGACTATTACTTGCACAAACAACGCCATAAAGTGTCGCCATAATTGTGTATATTTAAACAGTAAATACAATACGAAGCTTGACATCAACCACGCTGCTAACTATATAAACCAATGCAACATCCTGAAGAAAAAAAATTAGCATATGCATAGACTTCATTGATTATCCCATGAGGCCTACCTTACCAGCGGTACATCAAGTTTATCGCGAACATGATAATACTACAGATACACATAACCAAACCACAAACAACACAATGAAACAGACTTTACAAGAACCACCTAAATCTACAAAACATAAACATAACAGGAGTAAGGCAGCCAAGCAGCAACAACTTTAACAATCGAAGGTGGCTCGAACACCACAACAACAAGCTGCACATGCACAAAGTGCACGGTTAAGAAGCAGTAAAACTTAAATTAATAAAATGGATACTTTTGATTATCTAGATATAATACAATGATATAATTATGCACTTAAATGTAAGAAGCATGAATACAAATTTTGACAAGCTAAAAATATTTTTTGAAAGTCTGATCGTTAAGCCATCTGTTGTTCTTTCTAAAACATTTGAGCAGGCAAATCATATATTTTTTGAACTAATCGGAAGTAAGTATGAAATACGAGTCTTACTACAACGATAGTAGGCTTAATAGGAATGACGGAGTTATAGTAAATAGAAACTTGGTTCAGAGCACAGAAATTGTTCAACAAGGTAGGATTAGAATTGTAAATACAAAATTAACTTTTATTTTATATTTAAATAAAAATTTGATAAAAAGAGGAACATTAAAAATCACTGAGTAATAGGAACTTTCAATATTGATTCCTGTGTAATTTCTTCAATGAAGGATATTTTCCTGGATTCGTTGGAATTACGAGGCCACCTGTGGGCATTGCAAAGGGATCTTGCAGTCATAATATTTTCATAATAAATAATAACTTAAATACGCAAGCAAGATTTAGATTGGGGAACGAAACAAGAGCAAATAAATACTGGGCAGAAGAAGAAGACAGGAAATGCAGAGTATGCAGAGAAAAAATGGAGACGGCAAAACATATAATGGAAGAGTGCGAAAATACAAAAACGGAAGGAACATGGAAAGAGAAACTGAATGTACGACAGAAGAATCTAGGGAAGCTGCTACAAATAAAATGGATAAGGAAAAGAGCGGAACGGAACGAGGAAGAAGACGCAAATGGAACGCAAAGAGCGGAGCAGGCGGGCCGCGCGCAAGCAGTTTAAAAACGCACAGAGGGGAGGTAACAACACGAGGCGGAGAGAAAACGAACAGGTTAGAAAACGGAGAAACAGACAAGTATAAAGACGGGCGAAAGCAGGAGGGAAAGAAAAACGAAAGAGAAAAAGGTAAAAAAGAAAATGAGTGAAACAAAAAGATTGGCGGATAGACTAGAATAGGCTCTGGAAAGGATACGGGAGTTGGAAATCTGTGTGCTGGAAAAGGACAAGGAGGAAAAAAGAGGAAAAGAGAAATGGTGGAAAGAGCTCAAGATGAAGGACGAAGAAATTAGAGAATTGAGAAAAAGAATAGAGAAATTAGAAAACAAAGAGACAGAAGAGGACACACAAGTAAGGAAGGAAAAAGCAGCAACAACAGAAGAAAGTGAGGAAGAACCAGAAAGAGACAGGAAAGAAAGAAAGAGATACGAAAAGTCCTTGTTCATCAGGAAAGGACTATACTGGAGACAGATAGAGGTAAGAGAGTGGATAAAAAAGAAAATAGGAAAGGAAGGATGGTGGACAGAAAAGGTTAATGACAACATTTTGAGGATAGAGTTTGAAGAGGTGAGATGCAGAAAGAAACTTTGGAAATGGAGATGGGTGGCAAGAGAGGAAAACTTTTATGTATTAGATGAATGGCTAAGCCTAAAAGAAAGGGAGGATAGATTCCACCTGATAAAGATGGCAAGAGAGTTAGAAAAGAAGACAGTAAAAGGTGAGAAAATCAAGATAAGATTAGAAAATAAATGGATCAGAATCGGAAAAGAATGGTTCAAATGGAACAGGAAAGAAGGAGGGTTAAAGAAAATTACAGAAGAGGAAGCAGACGAGGAACCGCTAATAGAGAGCTGGAAGGAAGCGACGCTGTGTAAAATGAGGATGCAAGAAGAAAAGGAAAAGAAGGAGATAGAGAGGAAAGAGATGAAAATGCAGGAGTCAGAAAGAATAGAAAAGGAAAGGAAAGAAAGGGAACAAAAAAAAGAGTAAGAACACGCAGGGAGTAACAGAAGAGAAAGAAAAGGAAAAGACAAAGGAGGTGACAAACGCCAACAAAAAAAGAGGAAAAGACGGAGACGGAACAGAGAAAAGAGGAGAGAAAGGAAGAGGAGAAAGAAAATCCAGATAAGTGAAGAGAGAAGAGAAGAAGAGAGAAGAGAATACACCATACAAAAAGTACACTGACACACACATACACAGATAGGAATTACACATACATGAATGAAACTACACACTACGCAAACAGGCTACACATGCAATCACATACAAAATATACACACACATAATGAAATAAAAGTAGGAGAAAGAAGAGTAAATATAAATAAGAAAGAAACTATATGTAAGAACTTTAAAGTTGAATAAACAGATTTATTATTATATTTGGTCTATTTTGTTAAAACCCTCAAAAACTCGTAAAAAAGAAAATTAAATCTATTTTACGGTAGAAATGTTTTTTAAACATGAATCATTCAGGTTGACAAAAAAATATCATCTATCGAATTTCAATTATTTTTTAGCAATAAAAGAACTTAAAAAAATGGCCGTCCGTCCGTCCATCCGGATTTTTTCGCATTTATTCTACAATAATTTTATAGACAGGCACACATGATAAAAATATACGATCCTACTGAGAAACATTTTCAAGATTTGGTCCAGGTAAATTGGAAGCTGTGAAAACAATTAAAAAAAATGAACGTAATTAATGTATTTTTTTTTTTATATTTTCGACATATATATTAACATGTATAAATGTATACACATGATATATGCATACACATGGATAAATGAAGATTATTTTAAGATAAGTTCAGGTGAAAGGGATGCTGCAAATGATTATCTGTGTAGATATGCTGTTTATTTATTAAGCCATCTATTTGAGAATATGAAATAACAAATGCTCTATGCATTCATGCATACCATAAGATGTAATCAGTAGATTTGGTCCAAATAAAAGGGATGCTGTGATTAAATATTTATGGAGATATGACTTTTTTTAAAGCTATGTGTTTGTGAATATAAAATGACAAATGCCGTATGAATAAGAGCAAAAGCAAAATTTAAAAACGAATCGTCAGACTTGTTACAAAATCACTTGTTACTGTTAAAAGTAAACATTCTTACTAATTTACTAATATAAACGATAAAGTAAACATCACTTTTTGCATGTAAGAATGCATTAGGAACCGACAATGCAGTAGGTTATAGGGTTAGTTTCACTGCAACAAAACATATGAGAAATCTTTTTAGAAATTTAAAAATTTTTAGACCTCTACAAGATTATTTGTATTCCTTTGATAATAACGCATGTACTTAGGAAATTAAAATGTTAATATCGCTTTGAGAAATTAACCTTATGTTAAAATTTAATAATCGAGATTTTTGCACGATCAATTCTTTGCTTAATGATTGCAATATTACAAATACTTGAAAAGTAGATTTTCCATCAGTAACGTTAATGCCAATTTTCTACCAAGATTATTTATCACTTTAATATTTATATTTGAAATTATTTATTTCTGTATGTTTCACCCTACTGAAAAAGAGCAGATGACAATCAACTGATTATTAGCTGTTAATCAGCTGATAATCTGCTGATAATCGTGCCAAAATGTCAGCTGATATCAGCTTAATATTTTTATTTGCTGATAGTTACAAATATGCGTTTATATGCGATCAAATGCTAGTGATAATCAGCTGATTATCACTAGCATTTGCACCTTATGTGGACCGGTGTATGGTCGTTCAAGGGGTTTCTTAGAGGCACCCGTCTGCAGAAGCACGTGCATGCAGTTACGAAGATCCCGAAAATAAAACGCGCGCTTCTTGTGCCTGTGAGCAACTAGGACAGGTCCAATATCTCGCATGTGTTCGCGAAATTCCTCGATGAAGATCTGCAGATTCGGAGAAAAATCATCGGGAAAACAAAACGCACCTAGAATTCGCAAAGGGGTACCAAAAACATATTCCGCTGGCGATGCGCCAGTATCTAAGCGTACATGCGTGCGAAGCCCTTACAAGACTGTCGACAGCTGTCGGACCCAGTCCTTATCGGTGTGACATTTTAATGCTGCTTTCAGGCACGGGTGCCATCACTCTATCATGCCATTTACTTGAGAGTGGTAAGCAGCAGACCTTACTCGTTGACAACCGATAACGAATAGTAATGCACCGAACAGCTAAGACTCAAACTGTGCACCTTGATCCGTAGTGAGGATTTTTGGAGTACTGTATCGAGATACCCATTGATCGAAGAACGTTTGCGAAACTATTTTCGCAGTTATATCTTATAGGGGAATTGCCTCAACCCATCGCGAGAAACGGTCAATCAGCGTCAACAAGTATTTATATCCGTCGATGTCTGTTAGGGGACCAACAATGTCCATATGGATATGTTAAAAGCGTCCATCAGGAGCTACGAATTCGGCTGGATTATTTTTCACACGTCGAGTAATCTTAGAAGCTTGACAGTCAAGGCAGTTCTTTGCCCATGCCTTGATATCACGATGCATGTTCCGCCACACGTACAGCTTCCTAATAATCTGGTCCGTCACCTTACCGGTTGGATGAGCGGGTTGATAAAACATGTCGAAGATCCGCTTACGCAACGGCGTAGGATTGATCGGTCGCAGTGTTTCGATAGTCAAATCACAATATATCTCATTGTGATCCGGACCCCACTCTAAACACCTGATCACTAACTTACATTCCGGAGATTCGCGCAGCTTCTGAAACTCTACATCGTCTTTTTGAAGTTGCGAAAGTTCGAGAAAATCGAAGTCTAACGGTAAACGAATCCAGTCTACGTGCGATAACGAATCGGCTACTACGTTCTCTGCACCAGATACATGTTCAATACATGTGGTGAACTGAAAGATGTATGCTAATTGTCGAGCTTGACGAGGAGATGCCTTGTCAACTCGTTAAAACGCATAAATTAACGATTTGTGATCGGTTACAATTTTAAAATCCGTTTCTTCGAGGAATTGGTTGAATGATTTTATTGACTCGAAAACAGCGGTCAATTCACGATCGTACGCACTGTACTTCTGCTGTGCAGAAACAATTTTTTTAAGAAAAACGCTAATGGTCTCCAAAAGCCGTCAGAAAATTGTTCAAGAAATGCGTCCATTCCGAAATCCAAGGCGTCCGTTACTACACGTGTTTCCGCACCCGGCGACGGATGTCTAAGCAGGGTTGCGTTAGCATGGTCAGATTTGACCTGCTCGAACGCTTCCTCGGCTTTTGCGGTCCGACAAATCTCACGTTTATTGTTTTTCTTCGAGTCACGAGTGTATTCGTTCAGTGGTGCTTATACGCTAGCGGCGATAGGCAAGCTATGTCGGTAAAAAAAATTAACTAATCCTAAAAATCGTCTTAATTCTACGACAGTTTTTAGTTTGGTGTAATTCAAGACAGCTTGTACTCTCTCATTAGTGGGTTTGGAGCCTTCTGAGTTGATCAAGTGACCTCAAAAAGTCAACTCAGACTTATCAAACTCGTACTTTTTGAGGTTTAATCGCAAAGAGAACTTCTTTAGCCTCTCGAAGACGATGCGGAGATGAGTCTCATGCTCTTCTTGTGAGGATGAGGATATGAGAATATCATCAACATACGCAAATACGAAATCGAGGTCTGCAAGTGCTTGATTTACATAACGTTGGAAGGACTGACTTGCATTACAAAGACCAAATGGAATTAAGGATAATCCAAAGGGAGTAATCACTGCAGTTTTTGGAATATCTTTTGGGGCAATTGGAATCTGGTGATACACCTTATACAAGACAATTTTCGAGAAGATTGTTTTCCCATGAAGATTTATCGAGTAGTCATGGAGATGCGGTACCGGGTACCTATCGGGAACGATTTTGGCATTTTAACCCCGATAGTTACCGTAGATTCGCCATGTGCCATCAGATTTACGAACCATTGGGATGGGCGAAGCCCAAGAGCTACTGGAAAGGTGCAGTATTCCTTGCTCTAAAAGTACCTTAGATACCGCTTTAAGTGCCTTAAGATTTCCGCGTTAAGACGTCTGGCTCGCTCTAACACGGGGGCTCAGTTGCTCAGTTAGTTGCTCACAGGCACAAGAAGCGCGCGTTTTTTTTCGGGATCTTCGTAACTGCATGCACGTGCTTCTGCAGACGGGTGCCTCTAAGAAACCCCTTGAACGACCATACACCGGTCCACATAAGGTGATAAAAACAATTTCTGATCTCGATTATGAAATCGATTTTAACGGTACACCGTGTGTTGTCACGACGACACTGCTAAAGCCCGCGTACTTCATCCCTGGGGATTTGGTTCTATTATCGTTTAAGGAAACCAACGAATAAAGCACGCAGGGAAACGCGTCTGTGGATAAGAGCGTAGAGCAACCGGTACCGAAACTTAGAACGTATGAGGGAAAGTAAAAGGTCTCATTTAATTTAGCTGCTAACCAAACTAAAGTATTCGAGGCGAAACCATAGTTTATAGGTGTTCTTTGTACTAGTTTAAGTAACTTTTATACCAACGTTCAAGACCAATGTCTAAGACTGACTCCTAGTCTGCCGAGTAATTAAATATAGAAAAAAATCGTTGTCACTCGGGGGAGTGTGTGAGTACTTGCCACAAACACTCCGGGGCTTCGGTAGTGGGGGAAGCGCAAGAGAGTGAGGGAAGAGCCGCTCTGCGCAGCGGCGGACAGAACCATTCTGACTCCCGAGGAAAGCTAACCTCGTGTACTGAAGACAAAAATAAAGTAAATTCCGAAGACACTCACAGGGTTAAGGAAGTAGCAATACACTTACCGACGATTCACCAAGTCGTGCGCTTACGTCCTAATGAATTTGAGGTTAACCTTAACTCCCGAACCACCTTTACGCCGACATCGCACGACTCCTTTTGTCACTGTGTGTACATAGGAGAACGAGACGAGCGACAAGGATCCGTAGAGCCGTGCGCTCACGACTCTGCGAGTCTGAACTCAATGCAGGACTGAATCTGCAGATAACATCTTGTAATATGCATAAATACATACAGCATTCATCATTTCATATTCACAAACATATATGTTTTGAAAAAACAACATATTTACACAAATAATTATTCGCAGCATCCCTTGCATCTGAACTAATCTTCAAATAATCTTGATTAATCCATGTGTATACATATGTATACGTATATGTCATAATACAGTATGTCGCAGATAAAGCGGACACATTTCTTTTTTGACGATTTTGGGAAAACTGGCGTTGAAGAACATTTTTTGGGAATAATAAAGGTTAAATTACGCCCTACAAAGTTACCGTAGCCTCTTTTCCCTAAGTCGTAAGGTTTTTTTACGGTAATAGGCATAATGCAACAATGCATAAAAAAAAAGTTAGGTAAGTTGCTCTAAGCCCTTCCATTCGATAAGCTGTGCCAAATGATGCTTAAAACCGTGATTATACAATTACCCTTGTATTTATTCAATTTTAAATTAATTTTCAAAATTGATTGTCGGCAACCGAAGATGGCGGCATGCGACGCACTTCTGTACTGTTGTGACTCGAGGTTAGTGCGTCGTCTGCTACGTACAAGTTATGCGATCTCCTTCATGAAATCGTGCCTATGCAGGCCCCGACGAACATACGCGCTCAGTCGCGAATTGTCAACCCAAAAGCTCGTTGTGCCCCTCGAGACCCTCGGAGAATCTTTCAAATGTCGAAAAACCCTCGGAGCATCTTCCGATCGTCGAGAAATACTCGCGAGTACTTTCAATCGTCGAAACACACTCGGAGCATCTTTCGCACAGGTATAAAAGTTAAATATTCATTTTCATCTCTTTTTAATTAAAATTATATCATGATATGTTGCTACGTGCCAAGCCCAGCATCGGTAGTGGTAAACTACTTGTTGTGAACTGCTTTTCTACTTGTACTTAAAGCTTAGTAGTGGCGTAACTTTGTTAGTATCGATAAACATGAAGTGTGCTAGGTTATAATTGTCAAATTTGCATGTAAAACCACTTATTAGCCATTATATCATGTTTGTTTTCTACATAACTTCTAGAAGAAGGTCAGACCCATTCTGAAAGTTTACAGCTAATTTTGTACTATAAAAAGGTAATTTTGAAGTTAATACTTGTATAGGCTCGCCAGGTACACGTTTTACTGAGGAGTGAATCGGTGAGCGGCGACCGACAAGGCGGCGCGACAGACTGATCGTCACGAAAGCAGCGGCAGCTCTCTCCCCCCACCACGCGCATATTAGCATGCTCGCACAGCTCAACTCTCCGCTTAAAAATCAACCGCACATATTTACACACGCTGCAAGTGGCTATCGGGTTTTCTCGGTTTTTTCCGCTAAATTTCGGACGCGCTAATATAGCGGAGCCTTTTCAGGGCGCTTCAATTTTTTGCGTCAACTAGACGACGTAACTTTTTTAATATACGCAAAAGGTTTGCAGGTAAACTATATTGACTTCTTGCGGTAAACATTATCACTGTATGGAACGCCCTGGCGTAAACCTCGATTTACCGCACGCTGGTGCAAAAATGCACTCTCTAAATCTCGTATTACACACGTTGTGTCATAAAATATCGTAAGATACTGTTATTCTTATTATATTTTTTTTTATTCGTATTATATTTTGCCTATCCTAAATATACTAGTTTATCAATGATTAGTTTACCTGAGATTTTTTAACTCTCTGACAAAGTGGCGATTAAGTTGAAAAATAAGAAAATGTTGGCGATTAGTGCATCAAAATCACTAAATCAAAACATTGTGAAAATTTATCAAAAAAGTCACAGTTAAATTTATCCTTGTATATTTCTACTTTGACTCAACGAAGATGCATTTAAATTCTCGTCAAAGACTAATTCATTTTCTGTGTCGCGAAGACAATAGTATATAAATTTTGAACTCTTGCATCGAAGACGATGAAGTACATTTGCAGTCCCACTGCGAAGACTAGTACATTTCTCACTTCGTATACATTTGATTTTCTGGCAACGAAACTATTCAAAATTTTCTAAAATTGTATACCATCTATTTAAGTATACACTTCTATCGGCTGTCCCCGAGATATCCACATTTTTTTACTGTATTGAGGTTCTTGGAGTCCGGATCAAACATTCATATTTTCATATTTAAAGGTTTAAATACAAATAAGGTAGCCTCAACACACACATATATTAAAAATATTTTTATTGGAAAATTTAGAAAATTTTACGAAAAGAAGGATTTGAATGTTTTAGTTAAAACTGCATCTCTAATGAGCTACAAATCATTGAACATAGGCAGAAAGTGCAAAAATTGCTTGAAATCCTAACTTTGACCAACTATAACTCGAAACCAAGTAAAAGAATAAGGTACAACATGCAGAGCATATATATATATATATATATATATATATATATATATATATATATATATATATATATATATATATATATATATATATATGTATGTGTGTATGTGTGTTTCTCTCTCTGAGAAGAAGGTATTAGAGAAAATCTTAGAAATCTTAGAGTCGTCGAAACAGCCCCATCCATAACGTGTCGAATTCCCACCGACTAAACCCATCCCATCTACGGCCAGGTAAAAAAACACCCAGCCGTAAAAAGGTACGCCTTCTTTACCTTTATCGACCCTCGGTAAAGGTGCCTAGCTCCATCTTCATCTTCTATGCCCCTAAACCCCGCGGTACCACCGTCATGCAATGCTTCGCAGGGGGGCGAAAGGCTTTACGTACTTCTGGTTGATGTGGTCGTCATCACTATGGTCATCCTTCATTTTCTGCGTCGCACATACACACGTATGCGGCATCCCAGATCTTTTTCTGGCTTTTGACACTCGATCGTCTCCTGGCTTTGAATACGTCCTTTCTTTCCAACGCTAAAAGGTCAATGGATGGCATACCTGCTATAATGCAGGCAGCATCGTCCGATACCGTACGGTAAGCGGACGCCACTCTTAGTGCACTTCGCCGATACACAGTAGTCAACTTTCGTGCATACGATTTCATATTAGGGCTCCATATAGCATAATCGATGTGGTTACACTGGCTAAGAGTAACCTTCGCTTCTGAGATGGCCCTCCTACATTTGGCATCAATCGTGATAGAGCAGCCCCAACTTTTGCTGCTTTATCACTGACTATTTCCAGATGCTGTTTAAAACTTAGTCTTGCATCGATGGTGATGCCCAAATATTTTATGGTTCGTTGAGAAACGAAATCATGTCCATCCACCGTTAGTATGATTTCCTCCATCTTCTTCTTACTGGAAATGAGGATATTTTCCATGCTGTGACTAGCTAGTTCCAATCCCGTCTCTGTTAGCCATTCGTGTATTATACGGGTTGACTCTTCAGCTATGTCTATCAACTCTCCTTTATGTTTCACTACTACCACTACTGCTATGTCGTCAGCGAATCCTACGACTGTTGCTCCTTCAGGTAATTGTAGCTTTAGTACCTTGTCATACATGATGTTCCAAGTCGGTGGGCCAAGTACTGACCCTTGGCGGACGCCTCCTATAACTTTATATGTCTTGGTACCGTCCTCGGTGTCATATAATAGAATTCTGTCCTTCGAGTAGTCGGACATTATCCTTCTTATATATAAGGACACATCCTGCTTCCGGAGTGCCTCGTGTATTTCACTCCATCTGGCCGAATTGAATGCATTTTTGTCATCCAATGTAACTATAGCGCAATACTTCTTTTTTCCTTTCTTCCATCTTTTCCCCTCTATCGCTGTTTGTGCAGTGTCAATCACTAGACTAACTGCGTCCAGGCTTAAACGCTTCTTTTTAAAGTTATATTGGTGTTCCGCTAATCTACCTTTTCCTTCTATAAAATGATCCATTCTGACGCAGATAATTCGTTTTAGGATCTTGCCTGGAGTATCCAGCATGCAGAGCGGTCTTTATGATGAGGGCTCCTGGGGTGGTTTCTTTCCCTTTGGCAGAAGCACTAGTCGCTGTTTTTTCCAGTTTATGGAAAATGTTCTCTCTTCTAGACATGTATTGTACAAGTCTACGAAGACCTCTGGATGAGCATATATGGCATGCTTTAACGCAATATTTGGAATGCCATCCGGCCCTGGGGCCTTGTTGTTTCCTACCCTTCTGCAGGCGGCTAACAATTTCTCAATCAAGATCGGTGTGATTGCCTCTTCATTTATACCTCTTTCAATGAAACTTAGCTCTTGCAGTTGCCTGGAAAACAGCGTGGTCACTACCCGGTGTAATAGCACCGGGCATTTTGGAGGGGGTACGTAGCTTTCTTTAATCTTTTTTATTATTTTTTTGTATGGTCGACCCCAAGGGTCTTGTTTGACCTCAACCTGTAATTCCTTCAGGCACCGCCGTTTGTTTTCGCGGATTTTCTTCTTAAGACTTCTTTTAGCGTCCTTCATTTCTTGTCCGCGGGCATCTATTATTTCCAGGCCTATACCAGTTTTATAGTATTTATTCCTTGCCCGTTGTTCTCGTCTTCTTGTCTAGTGGCACTTACTACCTGCATTTGCAATCTCCTTGTCCCATCAGTATACTAGTGGTCGTCTGCTGTATCTGTCTAGATCCTTATATTGTTCGCACACAATAGCTACGTCTACCTCTCTCTGGCGGACATACTTAATGTCCGATTAAGTAGATCGTGTGCTGTCTCACAGTGGTTTAGATTTATCTGCATAATCTTCATTTTTGTTGATTTTTCAGTACTTTTAATGCAGTTCGGTAGGCTGGGCATGTATAGCTACCAGCTGCATGGTCACTCTTTGATTCTCCATCCTTTTCCCGGCAGAGAATGCAACTCAGCGCGTTCGTGCAACTTTTCGCTGCATGTCCTTCCGTTCCGCACTTAAAACAGCTTTTACTTCTGTCATACGTCTCTGTACACCTTTTTGCGATATGGCTAAAACCCAGGCATTCATAGCATCTAGGTGATCGTGTCTCTTGACTTATCTCCCTGATTCTGCAATTAACCCAACCTACTTTGAGCTTTCCCTGTGCGATTGCCTTTTATGCAATCTGGACAGGCAGCTGTACGACGGCAGTCTGCGTATCCCCATAAGTTTTCCGAAGAGTCTTTACGAACGTCTCCTCTACTACTTCCTTCTCTTTTGGAAACTCTCCACTTAGAGCTTCTAGAATATCCTGCTTAAAGGTGAGCATATCCAGGTTTTTTTATTTCAAAGTCGACTTTATGCTGAGGACTCTTGATTGTGGCTTCTTTTACCAGCACCGCTTTAACCGCTTCTTGAAGTTCCTGCGTTTTCACTTCTTTGGTGCGTCGTAGCTCCAAAAGAAGATCTTCTTCCACCGTTTTGCGTATCTTATTTATGCTGTTACCAAGCACTGTCAGATTAGGGTCTGCTTTTATTTTCCTTAAAATATCAGCGTAAGAATTTCCTCAGCAGCTTTTATAAGAAGTGCATCAGGCCTGGTGAGTCTCTCTCGTGGTTTTCTAGTGCCATTTTTGTTCTTGGCACCAGTGCTTTTGCGTAACTCCTCTTTCCTCTCTTTTTCTTTCTTTTTCTTCTTTTTGGTAATAACCTCCTGCCAGGGTAGGTCTGCCTTTTCTTCCAGACACCTGTGATTGGATTTTTGATGCGACTTCCACAAGGGCTACTTCCTTATTTTTCCTCGTTCTTTTAGCGTAGTTTTTTTTGTCGCTCTTCTACCTGGCTTGGTGACATTGCCTTACACTTATTTAGCGTTCTTGTCGTCACCGCGTTTGATGCTTCTATCGTCTGTGATGCCTTGTCTTGCTTCTGGATATGCTGCTGGTTCGGTGACATCTGATCGCTTCTAACAGACTTATGAATGTTGGATGCGTTTGACACAACATTATCCATATAGTCCAGCCTGTCTCGGATCTTTTCCCGTATGCTTTCTCGTTCTCGCTCCGCATCCCAGATTGTATTCCAGATCTCGACAGCTCCTTTCCTGCTTCTTCTCCTTGCTCGGTTTCCATGCTCGATAATAGTCCGGTTTATTCCGGTATGTGTCTGACCACTATTGATCCCCCCGTCTATGGAGGCACCTGACATGGCCCCAACACATGACTGTAAGCGGTGCCAGACTGGGAACATCATACCAGAGTATAGCACGCGATACTGCCCTAGCCCACCTCCACTCGCTCGAACCTCCCGCCCCGAACAAAGTGCTTGGCTCTTTGGAGAGTTTCTGGCAGACATGAAACAGTATCATGCACTCGCCTTAGCCGATTGATCGGTACTTGTTATGTGACCCGCTTTCCGTCTTGCCGCCAGCAGGAGCTAAAGGTGGTTCAGGTCACTTTGGCTCGCAACCTCAGATTGCCTCCCCACCTAGGATCTCCTTTTTACGGTCGTACCGCACGACAAACGTGGTGGCCTGCTTTGGTCCACGGAGCATATTTGTGTCAGGCTTACCCGCGCGCACGCGCGCGTGTATGTGTGTGCGTATAAATATAGCTGATTTATGTGAAATGTTTTATGACCCGGTAACTTTTTGTAAACCATTTTTTATATAAAAAGTTAACCTAATCTCATTCATTCTATCGCAGTAGTATAATGTATTCATGTTTTTGCCACATACTTAACATGAAATAATTATCATTCTGGGATGATTCACTAATTCTGATGGTGAATTTTTACGAAATTGCTTATATTATTGTTTTAATATAGTGTAGATTTGACAATATATCGAAATAGTATATTGTGTACCAAGGGCGTAAAGTGGGCTTTTTTAGGCCGAGTGTGGAGTTTGCATACAAGTCAAGGCGAGTTAGCCCACAAAGCCCACTTACCCTTAGGTACATACCATATTTTTTGTAACGCATGTACTGATTTCCGCGTTTACACACATACCCACATACCCATATACACACATATACGTATATTTGATGTTAACCATTGACTATTTTCATTGAAACATTTTAGCGGGAATGTTTCATTTTTTCGCTGGGCAAAAAAAAATGAAAAACGTCTGCTAAAATTTTTCACTTTTTTTAATTAACGCCCGCTTAATAGTTACGAAAACGCGAAAATCATGCTTCTGTTACAAAAAGTAATTTTTTAATATAATCTCAGCATAGACTATATTGAAATGATGAAACAATATGTTAACATATTTTATACGAACATAATTTTTAACTATTTTTTTCCAAACATACTCTGCAACAAAGTATAATAACCAACATTAGTTAACTGCGAGCGAAGGAAGCGTTCTTTGCTAGTAAATTAATTAAATATATATATCGCTTTAATCAAGTCGCATCTTTCCTAATAATTATATTTTAACTCACATATTCAAATATTATAGTATGTCACTCAGAGCTGTATATACAATGTTAAACATAACTATCGCACCTAGCCGACTCAAGAATGCGACGTGAAGATACAGTCCCTCTTTTTGACTCTTTTCTCTCTTCAGTGGCAACACAAATTGTGAATACAAGACCGCGAGTTTTCTCTCTCTTTCAGCGTACAGCCTTGCCGCGTTATTTACGAAATTTCTTAACGTACCTGAAAGCTCAAAGGCAGTTGAACCGGGCGATTTTTCAAAAAACTGACTGTTGAACTAACAAATCTTGTCTGTTGGTTTTGGGGTCAAGAAACGACAACTGCGAGTTCGCGTGATGTGACTTAAGTGAAACGTTGTAGATTGTGGTAGCGCGGCGTCTGTCCCGGATGGTGGCTTAGACTGTACTAGTTTGAGGAAGCGGCGAGGGAACTGCTTGGGTCTGAGAGTGGAGGGGAAAGGAGGGGTTCAAGTGATTGTGGGAGCCATCTAGGAGGTGTCAAGGGTAGCCGGTTGAGTTGGGTAGGGGCACCAATATTTAAATCCAACATTGTCAATTCTCCTCTTTTGGAATAGACCTATATTTCTCCATAAAAGGGCTTGCACTGAGCTGACGCAGTCAGTTTTTTTATGGTCGCAGCATGCATTCGCGATGCAAGGTGGTAAGCCACAGCAAGGCCACGCATGACACGCTAATTGAGAAAATGTATTCTAAAGTATCGCTTTAGCATTTTTAGACTATATGCTGTTTAGAATTTTTGTCGGAGGGTATCGATCGAGGATAAGTTACGTATGAATGATCTAAAAAAAGTTTTTCAGTGCATCGGAGAAAAGATTTGAACTTTTATGCTAAAAAATATAGAAATCGTACAATTGAAAATGTTGTTCGTGGGTCATGATTTTGTGAAGAATAATTCAAAATGTTGAAAAATCACGAAAAATAGTTGTGACGTTACACCATTCCAAAGAGATACACTGAAAGATTCTCGAGGCTGCTGCTGATCAGCCTAAGCGAATGGTGCACTAAGGCGACTAGCTCATCGCTACGAAAATTTAGTGCAGCGGCTGTCCCGTTTTGGCGCAACAGCCACACTATATCAGTCAAAACGGGACAGCAGTTCTTGCAAAGTGGAACTGTCGTCGCACTCACAGCAGCTGAACCACATTTTTGTGGTACTAGCGCTTTCGAAATCAGGGGAGCTGTCGCGCAATCTCGTAGTACAGTTGCTGCTTGTGCTACGTGCAGCAGCTTTTCCAAGAATATTTCAGTGTACAATCGATAAAATTATTGCTTTTGAATTCGTATTTAGAAGTAAAACATTTTTGACAAAAAAAAGCACAAACATTGTAATGTAATAAGCATAAAATCAATAAATATCACGAAAATGTATAAATTGCCTAAAGAAAAAATTACCATAGAACGCAAACAAGTTATTTAAGTTTGAAAATCAATTTAATAAACGAAAAATACTTCTTTTAAATTTGTAAAATATTTGTATCGATTCTAAGAATATAATTTCTGAAACATTACATAAACTAATACATGGGATTCGAACTTTTACCTGCTTTGGAGGTACTATAACAACACTGATAAGATTAAAATTTTGCAGTTTATTTTGACATAAAAAGATTCCTGTTGTAAACAAATTTTTCATAAATTTTATCTAAACCATTATAAGTACTATATTTTACATTCATTTTTTATATTTTTAAGGTATTAAAACTTCTTGGAAATGGCTCAAAACAGAGGCGAAAACAGCGAGGTCTGGCCAGTTACGGATCAGTATCTTCTTTACATACATCATCTGTATCGTCTAGACCCTTTACAAAGCATTACGATAAAAAAAAATCTCACTTCATTGAAGATCGAACAAAGAAAACCAAAGACATTAAAGTAAGTGTAAAAAAAACAATTATTTTATTTCTCTACGTGTGACCCTACTTCAATTTGGGTTGCGGAGAAAATCTGTTCATTTCACCATTTCGGCTGATCTTCATTTTAGAACTCAAAGCACTATTTGTCACATAATCTAAAACACATTGATAACTTATACGCTAAGACTTGTTTAGGTCTACCCGTTAACAGATCTTGAATGAGAGGTAGGTGTACTCATTATCTACACAGGATAGGAATGCGCCGGGAGAAGACTTAGGTCTGTATATCATAGATAGTCTTACTATAACGACGCTGGTCAAACTCTACACAAAAATAACCCTAAACACTACACCAAATTATTCTACACACATATTTGCTACACAGAAAAATTTTACACTGTTTTTTACTGCACACCAATATCCTACGCGCATTTTTAAAGATTTTACTACACCAAAAAACTCTACACAATCGTATAACCTATTCTTGTCAAGAATGTATAAAAATGATACTACTGAAATTCGACATAATCAGAATGTACACGATGGATCTTCACATGATTTTATAATGCATGTTATTTGTATACAACTGCAACGTGCACGATTACACTGTACGCTTAAAATTTACACATGTATTTAATCTATCGGTGCGGATATTTTACGCGTAATACTGTTTAACATTCGTGCAAAACATCTTTTTATGCACAGATTTTTTGTACACGTGTAGATTATATACATTAATCATATACACTATACAAGTGTACATACTTAGAATTAACACATATGTTCAATCTATCGGTGTAAAAATTCTTTGTGTGCTCATATATGCGCGCGGGGAATCCTTGTAATCGCGCTTTTCATATTCGCAACTCAAAAAATAAACTCCTTTTATCATAAGTTTTAGAAGAATGTTGTTAAAGAGTGGACTTGTAGAATTTCCTAAATCATTTAGAACTTCCGTCGGTTGAAAAGGTAAGTATACGTACTATTTGGAATATTTATTGCTTGCCGCTGTTGCCGCTGGCTGGCTTAGCTGTCTCGGCGTCAGCTGTGGCGCGTAGCTTCGTATTGGGAGTGGGGGAGCATAAGATGCTTTTGTATAATCTAAAATGTTGTTTCATATAATTTATTATTTAATATTTATAAATATTTTGCGGAGCTTGTGCGGGGTGTTACAAACTATGTAATAATCTGCCTGAGCGCAGGTAAATGGCGTGTGGGTATTAGGCATTGGAGAGAGGAGTAGCCCCGTGCATATAAGGAGCTCTGCTACGCTGATGGAGTCACTGATTCGCTCCCTGATACATGAATCAGGCCAATGAACTGTTGTTCTAATCTACCGACCAATCGACCAATAGTATGCAACGAGCATAGTGCTCTCGTTCCTGCATCATAGGATTCGATACTATTAAGGTTATCTTGTGAATTATTCCTCTCTCCAAACAGAACATCAGTTTGCGATCTTCTGTATATTATGCACAAATATTCATATTATTATCTTTTCTAATTAAAGTCTTTCCAACCTTATTTCATCCACCTCCCACCCCTTCATCTTACTCTTTCGTGGACAGGATTGTTGATCCCTGCCTTGACTGAGCCAGTAACACTCAGATGTGGACATAAGATCAACATAAACCGGACCGTTTCATTGGCGCTCGGACAGGGACCTGAGTTCTATATTAGGGAGATACAGTGTACAAGGATATCATTAAAATGCCTTCACAATTAACTTGATTTTTAAATACTTTTGAGTTACAAGCATTCAATGATTCCCCTGATACAATTACCGCTCGCGGAGCAGCAGCTACATACATGACTCGACATCTTATGTAAAGCCATTTGGGAGCTATCAAAACGCAATGATCGACATCATGAGTACCTTGTAAAATTAGAACGCAACGTGAACACTTGCCACGAGAATGTATTAAAACTCGACAAGCGTGACATCGGTCTAGAAAAAGAGTTAAACGACTTACTCGAACGAGAAACCGAGACAATCAAAATAATTGAAAAATATCGCCACACACGGCTAAAAAATTCAATGAAAGACTAGACTCGTTCGAACTCGAACTCTCGAAAATAACGGACGGGATGAGCAAGTTAACACTACGCGAAACTGCATATAACCTGCTATAATATCTCTCGAATATCATCTGACACGATACACTCTTTATCTATATGGCAATCTCAACAATCACAAAACATAACTGAATGAAATATATAAAATGTATGGCAACATTTTTTTCTAAATACATATTACTAAACAGCTTAGCAACCTATTTTTAGCTTTGTCTGAGGTCTTACTATTTATTTTTCAAAATGGCTGAAGGCACCGGAACAACCCGTAATAGACGTTCATTAGCTGTACTGAAAAAAATCCAGAAATTACACGATGATCTTTACCCAGACATAGGGAAAAAAGAGTTTAAATGGAAGATGGCTGAAGTCTATGAGAGTGCCGCCATATTAGTTAAACAAAGCACACTTGAGGAACGCCTAGATTAGATTAGATTAGATTAAATAAGGTTTATTTCTGTACATTGTGTTGTACAATTCAAAATAAATATAGTATAAAGTAAACAAGTTATAATTTGTGTGTGTTTAAGATATATATATATATATATATATATATATATATATATAGTGAATGAGAAATGATATATATAGAGTAGAGGAGTGTAGGTGTTTGTGAGATAATTAAGAGTTTTCAAGTGCCAAAAAATATTCTTTAGCTAATTGTTTGAAGTGTGACATGGATTTAGTGTTGCGAAGGCGTGATGGTAGCGAGTTCCAGAGGTATGAGGCGCTTATATGGAATGAACCTTTCAGTGTCTCCGTCTTGAAAGTCGGGATGTCCAGAGGCGTCACCTGCCCTCTCACAGGCCTGTGCGCGACGTGAAAGTCAAAAAAGGCCAAGATGTAAGAAGGCACAGCTGTGTTAAACAGTTTTCGTAGAAAAGAGGCTGCAAAGTACTTTCTACGTCCGGCAGTTGTAAGCCATTTCAGTTCACGCCTGTAGGGGGAGATGTGCTCGTCCCTCCTTACACCATAGATGTATCGAATTCCCGTGTTTACATGTCTCTGGAGTTTTGTGTCAAGTTCTTGGGTCAGGTCACAGTATACCAATGAGCAATAGTCGATGATTGGAAATAGGAGTGCTTGCACGAGGTGTTTACGCAACCTGAGATTGGTACTTTTCCTGAAAAAGTAAAGCCTATATATTAATGAGTGAGCATGTTTACATAGTTGTGCAACATGCTCTTTCCACGTTAGTTTGGAGTCAAGCACCAACCCCAGATTGCGCACGGATGATTCATAGTCGACCCGGGCTCCCCCTATGTTGATGTAGGTATTAGCAAGAGTTGGTAAAGCATTAATATAGTAAGGTGAGCCCAGGACGATTGCTTTAGTTTTGAGGACATGTGAGGTGATTTTGTGCAGCCCAGCCCATTATCCTTTCGGCTTTAGCTCTCATCTTGTCAGAACAAGAATCGAGCTCCTCAAGGTGGCATTGGCTGTATATTTGCAAGTCATCCACATAGATTAGGTGGGACACATCTGAATCCAGGCAAAAACCAATGTCATTGGTGTACAACGCGAACAGCAGGGGACCTAGAACCGATGCCTGCGGGACACCGGTGTTCAGGGGCCGGAAGGTGGAGTAGTATAGAATCCAACGAAGATAGTATAGAATCCAACGAAGAAACCGATTTACTCGGAGATTTATTAGTAAAAACAACTTTTCTAAATACAAATAAACATAATGAACAGTTCGATACGATTGAGCGCATAGATGTTCTTGCCTACGCGATTAAAAAAATGAAAAAAGAGAGAGAAAATAATAAGATTGACTTAGATAATTCACAACGGAGCCACGATAGAATAATAAATAGATTAAAAACAGTCGAAACTGATTATGATCTCCAACCAGCATACTCAATTGCAATCAGTTTTTGAAGAAATACGAAAATTAATTGAATCTAAAGCCTTTTAAACTGAACTGTGCACACGGATATCGCCAGACGTGTAAAAATAGCAACACCTAAATTTAAAAATCCATTAAGTGAACGGCCAATGAAATTCCTGTCAGAATTAGAAAGACACATCACCATAGTAAAACCGGAAGACCACGAATTAAAATATGTTGTTTCTCAAGCCTTGAAACGTTTTCGACGCGCTTCAGGGAACGATACTGGAATAATCAAATCCAAAGAATCAATGGCAGAAAAGATGAATTCGGTCGGTATAACACTGGGCAGCGAAATCGGGTCAGCTATACTACATACATGTTTGGTCTAGCCCGCGAGTTAGAATTAAATCTACAAGAACACGAACTCGTGAAAAAAATCGTGGAGCATTTTGACCGAGACATGCGGCAGACGGTAACCGGTCACGAAATAAAATCGGTAAATAAATTCTTAGAAATACTCGCTGATTATGACAACAATGATACAAACTGTAACCGAGCCAACGCTTACAATAATTTGAACCCACAAAATAAACAAAACAATCAAAATTAAAATCCCGCCCACCCTCCTACAGGAAACCACGAGACAACAAATTCTCAATTTAAAAAACCACTAGGCAATAACCAGACGGTCGCAAAGTAGAGATATCACATTGCCCAGAAATCAAGATAATCATTGAAAATATCGAAGTCGATGCACTCGTTGATACGGGAAGCGAGGTAACGGCCATGTCAGAGGAGTTCTATCATCAAAACTATGAAGCTTTCAAATCTTTTCCAACACTACCAGTATGTGGTAAAGTTATTAAAGGCGCTACAGGTAGCAAATAGCCGCGATTAAAAATCCAATTACGGTTAAACACTAAGTTTGAAAAATTGTCTAAAAAAATTATTTTCCTAGTAATTCCAAAACTAATCAAATCCTGCATTATAGGATTTAAAACTATTAAATTATTTAAAATGTTGGTTGACAAGGTTCATATACAAATTGTTTTTTTAATAAGAAACATCGACGGAGTAATATCGTACGTAGACCAAAAGATTGCGCGTAACGAATTCACGTCACTTACAATCCAAGATACTGGTAAATACACTGAAAAAGGGTATCAGACGGATCTTGATAATCTTTACGAAGATTATGAAAATAATTATGAAGACCCGTACGAGCTCACCATCGAGGAGATCGATGGAACGATTAATTCTTGTGAAAACCTTAATGAGGCACAAAAAGCAATATTAAAAGATTTAATTATTAAAAGAAAAGAATATAAGAATAAAAGTATATGAGAAAAAACCCGATCTCTTAACGACATACGAACATGAATTATTAATAACAGACAATACACCTTGGTTTTGCCGCCCACACCTTATACCCATAGCCGATAGACAAGATGCGCTAGACGAATTTGATAGAATATTAAAACTAAATATAATATAATGCTCAAACAGCGTGTATATAAATCCGATACTGATCGTAAGAAAACGCGATGAATCGGCAAGGCCGTGACTCAATGCACAAAAACAGTTGCCGATGCACAAAATATTGAACAAAAAATATAAAGAACTGTTACAACCAATCTTAACATGAAAACCTGGTGAACTACTGTCAATTGATTTTTACGGTCCACTGCTCATCTCAACCGGAGGATAAAAGGAGGTAAAATACCTGTTAACTACAATAGATGTCTTTAGTACTACGTGGTATTCTACCGCTCCGCCACACGACGGTGAACGCCGTAATCAAAAAAATTACAGAAGATTACATACCAACCTACGATAAACCGGAAGCGATAATAAGCGATTATGGGACGCAATTCACAAACGAAAAATATGTACATACGTTTAAAAACGAAAATATCAAAGTAATATACTCATCAATTCGACATTCGCCAAGCAACATTATCAAAAGAGTACATAAAGAGTTAGGACGATTTTTCCGTGCGTTCCGTAAGTGACAAACACAAAGGTTGGTCACGATACGTAAAAATCATACGAAATATAATAAACGAAACGCATCACGAAACTACAAACTTCACACTAACAGAATCACACTTCGGCCGAAAACCCACACGAATGTGAGCAAAATATTTATTCATACCGACCAAAATCGAATTAATATCTAATGAAAAAAGAATATCGCTTGCATGCGAGCAAGCTCACTGAATCGCTTTGAAACGCGCAGCAAAAAAGAATGCTTACGTGGAGCATTTCAAACTAGAAATCGGTAATAAAGTAATAGTTAAGGCATTATATGTATCCGACGGCGAAATTCTTTAATTTGTACGAAGGACCCTACGAGATTCACAAAAAAGTCGGAATTGACACATATTTGTTAATAGATATAGAAACGAAAAACGAGCGAGGAAAATTCTATAAAAATAACTTAAAGCCATATTATGAAAATTGAATATAAGATTTATGGGAAAAAAGACTAGAAAAAGAAATGATACTCTATAAAAATTAAAGAAAAATATTGATCTTAAAATATAGAAAAAGAAATAAATTGTAGATTAAAAAAATTAATATAATAGAATCAAATTACGTAAAACCAAAAAATTCAAAAAATACAAAAACTTAAAACTTAAAACATTGAGTAGAAGCAGGCAAAGAGAGAGAGAGAGAGAGAGAGAGAGAGAGAGAGAGAGAGAGAGAGAGAGAGAGAGAGAGAGAGAGAGAGAGAGAGAGAGAGAGAGTGAGAGAGAGAGAGAGAGAGAGTATTCACGTATTTTCGTACGTGACCTAGGCGACCTTACGGGCAAAGCTCCAAAAAAGAAGAGCAGCCGCAGCTCATTTTAAGTTGAACACAAGAAATGGACGGACCATCAACAGAGCCAGACCAGCAGCTAGCATCGAAGCCGAGGAAGGTGTCCTCGCGAACACAGGCAGAGCGCGTCAACGTTTGCCACTAGGCGACTCTGATGACAGCGTCCATGATAGCGATCTCGATATTTCTCTCTCTCTCTCTCTCTCTCTCTCTCCCGCGCGCAAATATATTTAGTAGAGAAGAATTTTTTTTATAACTGATCCAATATCAGTCAAATGCGTGTTTGTACTAGCCGGGCGTGTCTAGTATTACCAGACCCTTCACCATAAGAGCACATTTTTAAGGTCTTTTTTTAAATTGAAGATCTCCGGCTCAGCTCTCCACTTATGCTGGAAAAAATAATACTCGCTTGGCCAGGCAATAAATTATCCGGGGCGCAAAAGAGGCTATATTTTGGCAATTAGTAATTGTATTGTGGTAGTAGACCATGTAAAAAACTTGGTCTATTTTATTGTAGTTATTATATCTCCATAACGCAATGCTTACGTCGATAACTTAATCGTAAACATCACCGTTGCTGATATAGCCTTACGAATCCTGCTTCCATGAGTCCTCCTACTCCTCACCGTAAGCGTATTAATATCAGCGTTGCCATCAATAATAATCATATTGCAGCTGTCACGCCTCGATCCTACACGAGTAGGAGGTTTGTCGGCTGAGCGAAGCAAGGGTGACAATCTCATAAGTGTAGAATCAACTTTTGTGCACTTGTATCAAACTATACTATTTGAACAATCCTTTTTAAAAAATCTCAAGTCAGATCTTCAGTGAAAATTCTATCTGTGATTTCGCTTACGGATTTTTGAAATTTTATGAATAGATAAAAATCAGTTGGTAATAATTAAAAGATACTTTATAGATTATGGAATTACTACGATTTTCTCAACTGAAATGTTCATGTTTAATATTATAAAATCAAAATATTGCTCAAAATACTTCAATGCATGTATTTTTAAATATGGTTTTACTATTTTAAAAGTAATTTTCGATTATAACAAATTTAATAAAAGTATTTCATAAATAAACCTAATATAGAAATATACCTAATAGTGGAGATCTGATTTGAGATTTATCAATAGGGATGACTATAGATAATTGATAAGAATGTTTGTTGCTTCCAAAACGCTGCAGGGAGTCATCAGCTCCCTCTTCCGCTAGAAATCAAAAGATGGCGCCATTAGCGCGCCGAGGCGTCATGGCGGGCGGCGCACAGTGGGGCCATTTGGAAGAGTTTGGACAGAAATCTTCAATTAATTGGGGTTACAGAGGAATGAGCTAAAAATTGGTGGAAATCTTCGTTTTTTAGTGTACCTTCCGAATCCGAATCCCTCGGAAAGATTCATTTGAAGAGTTCAAAATGGCGGTCTGGTATAACTCTAACAGTCACAAATATCATTACGGGAAAGCAGTTATGTTTCCTTAAGACTCGCTGAAAGAGAAAAATAATGAGAAAAAAAGCTTATGCTCATATATTTTTTCACGCTGAACACGAATCCACCATTGTTTTTGGCCTATGTAGCCCCTGTTCTTCCATAACCTCAAAAAATACTCCAAAAGCAGTATTACGCTGTTAAGATTCGCAAATATAAGCAAAAATTAAAGAAAAAGCTTATTATTATGTATATTATCCCACGTATCACTAATCTTACTTTATATTACGTCCTGTAAAACGTTTGTCTCAAACTCTGAATAACACCTTATTAATGCAGATAAACGTGATTCAATATTGCAGGGGTGGTTACAAAGCTTTGAATAAGTTTAATGACTATGCATTTTACCTTGCTGATCTTAAACATGCAAACGAATTAAAATGTATGCTATGTATATATTATTAAAAATATTAAAATATAAAAATATATTTTTAAATAAATAAATAATAAAATCTCTAATTTAATAATTAATCTATAAAGAACAATTTTTTTTACAAAAGTAGGTTACGTTATATAGTTTACTTCATACATTCGTTTAGCAAAATACATTTTAATACTTGCAAAAGACGATTTTGCTTAAGTCTACGTTTACAGCGTATTATGTGCTGCATCGTTCTTTGTTGTCAGTGATTCTAAGTATTTACCAAATCATTTTCAATACAAAATTTATACATGTATATATTTATTCATATATGTAATATATAAAATTATCAAAACTTCACAAAAGTAAATATTAGGTTTAACGCCGATTTATCCGTTGCGGTTAGTTTTAAGCCGACTTATTTAGAATTTAGTTAGTGAGAAAAGTTATTCTAAGCAACTTAAATATGAGTTGGTATACCATAAAGGTTAAGGAATTGGTAGAAATGTTAAAAAATAATCAGAATTAAGATTTTATAACACAAAAAGGTTCTGTGGTGTGTAACGAAGTGCGAAATCAGGTAGATTCGTGCATCGTTGAAACGCGACGTTGCGCAAGCGCGAGGCAAGATTCGGAGCCTCGCGTATAAGTCACGGTCCGTCGGACAGACAGATAGCTTCCGGCTATAGGTGCGAACGCGTCAACTCGCGTGTGTGAGACTGACTAAATCGAGCGAAGACCGATAGCGTGAGTATGTAATAGCATGAGATAGTGAGAGTGTGTGTGATCGCGAGAAGAAGACGTTCCTTCCAATTTATGCTTCCATAGGGAAGGACGACCTGGCCTGTTCATCAGCGACTGAACGAGAGGACGTCGCACAGTGGGCCAGAAAATAAAAAAAGTGATCACGGGCTGTCTTCACTCGAAGAAATGCTTGAAAAAAAATTCAAGGGTAGGAAAATCTTCGTCAGTATGCCTAGTTTCCAAATCCGTTTTCCCCGAAACCCGCGGCCATCTATACTTTTTGTCCCACCTCAAAACCTGACCTCATTTTTAGAATGTCCTTTTTCGATTTTACCGATAATAAGTTAGGTCGTTGTATTTTACATTTTTAACCATAATAAATGAGATGTGGGCACAGTATTTACTAGCGTGCACTTTATACTATATATAACCAAAATATATATATGTATATATAGGTCGTTCAGAATTCAGAATTCAGAAAATTTTACAAAAAAAAGTATATTTATGTTTATAGTCAAAAATGCTTCCCTGAAGAGCTATAAATTAATTAATTAGTGCTGAAAACCCAATTATTGCCAAAATTGACATCTTTGGCTCCCTACCATTTTGGTAAAAAGTAATTTAAAAATCTGAAAAAATCCAGGTGCACTGGAAACTGTTTCTGGAACATATTTACCGTAGGTTGAAGAAGCAACAAATTTTTGATCTTTGATTTGACCATGAACGACTTATATATACATATATATATTTTTGTTATATATAGTATATAAGTGCACGCTAGTAAATGCTGTGCCCACATCTCATTTATTATGGTTAAAACTATAAAATTCAACGATCTAACTTATTATCGGTAAAATCGAAAAAGGACATTCTAAAAATGAAGTCAGGTTTTGAGGTGGGACAAAAAATATAGACGTCCGCGGGTTTCGGGGGAAACGGATTTGGGAACTAGGCATTCTAACGAAAATTTTCCTACCCTTGAATTTTTTTTCAAGCATTTCTTCGAGTGAAGACAGCCCGTGATCACTTTTTTATTTTCTGGCCCACTGTGCAAAGGCTTCTCTTTCCCGCGTTGCCGGGCGCCGCCATTTTGTTTCGTCGCGCGCGCACAGGCACTCTTAAACACGTTACCGGCTTCGGGCTGATTCTCGGAATCGCCTGCCTCCCATGCCGCGTTACGGATTTTGCGTCATGAAGATTTTACTGACTTCACGCAAGATTTTTCACTCGCGCACTTCATGAACAAAACACTGCGACTTACCTCGTGTCTTCGGCATCTTCAAAGATCCCCTCTTTGCCTGATCGGACATGTTGTCACTCGAGCTTAGAAGTCGCCTTTTGAAACAAAGCAAAGCAGCGGGTCGTCTTCTTGGCCTTCTCCTCCGCGGCAGGTGTCAACCGTTGCTGATCGAAAACGGGAACGAAAACACAACACGTCGAACTTGTCTTCAAGCTTTTAAACCA
The DNA here is from genome assembly GCA_037356405.1 of Nasonia oneida. Classification (NCBI taxonomy): domain Eukaryota; kingdom Metazoa; phylum Arthropoda; class Insecta; order Hymenoptera; family Pteromalidae; genus Nasonia; species Nasonia oneida. Next base: position 57,705 of record JAZHPH010000348.1, on the reverse strand, counting down.
GCTATGCACTTCCAACGGTTTCACCCCCTCTGAAAAGGCAATTCCGTAATTTTGGCACTTCACTCGCGAGGTACTTTTTAGTGCACGCGCAGGTCTAGAAAATCCCAAGCAGCGCAGTGGAAGCGTGCTGGGCCCATAACCTGTTGAGGTTTTATTAAGCTTGGCGTAACTAGGAAAGTAATAACACTAATTTTCCTATAAAACACTTTATTTAGTGAAGCTTACCCTCGAGCTTACTTAACACAAATAATGAACAAAAATCGAGCTAATAAACAAAGGAACTATGTAAAACAATTGTATCGTGAACGCGTCTTTCTCGCATGAGAGCACACAGAGAAGTGAGCGTCGCCGCCGCAGCCGCGACGTCGACGCTGGCCTTAGTTGGACGGGGAGAGAGGGAAGAACAGTCCCATCGTGCTCTCTCTGCAGTCGCTCGAATTCTGCTCTCTTATTCTCAACAATTATAATATACTATATTTTTTGTATATATTTTTGCGTTAGTGTTCGGTTTTCTTCGTTTCTTTTTATCTTTTAATAAATCTTCATCATGCTTTCAAATAGACTCCTTACTTAAAAATAACTTTGAAATATTTCTCGATGTTTCTTGACTAAACAACATATAATTGACCATGACTGAATCCTGTAGTGCGCAAATATATTCCAACTTTGTCAAAAGATTGACATTCAGATCTGTTTATATTCATAGCAAAACTTAATCTCATCTAACAATGGTCTTAGATCAAGTCGTGGCAATAAGACATTTTTACCAGAATATTTACCAGTAACGATTTGTCCAACTAATATATGTTTTTTAAATCCTTAATAATCATTCTTGTTCCATTACAAAGGCCGCCATCGATATCCAAATTGCTTGAACAACTAATTATTGTACTTCTTTTGAAAATTAATATATGTAGTGGTAATCCATTTGGTGTCAACGAATTTAGAAATTCAGTTGGTATTGAGTCTATCAAATTGTCATCACTTTCACTTTCAATTCTATCATTACTATAAAATAGAAAACTCTTACAATCAACTTTTTCAACTATATCTTCATTAATTTTTGATATATAAAAATTTAATGTCGATAAAATCACTTTATTTTTCAACGATAAATCATTTAGTTTAATTTCATGTCCGAAAATTTCTATAGCCCTCTATTATATTAAAATGTGTCTGGTAGTCTCCGGCTATAAGTTCACTTGATCCCCGAAACTCCTTCTCCTAAGAGGTTGGGGTAAACCGGAAGTTGACTGGAAGTAGACCGGAATTAGACCGGAAGTTTTAAATATACATAATCCACCAATTTATAATAATAGAAATATGAAACAAAAAAAAATAAGAAACTAATATTCCATTATTATTAAAATATAATTTTATTTTAAAATCAGAAGTAATTACATCATAACATTAAAGCATAATACTTAAATTAAATTCGAAGAATGTTATTGTTATTGAGTAATATTATGTAGTTATTGAAAAAATATATTTATTTTGATGCGATATGATGTATTTAACATTGTTGAGATATGAGTAATTTATATGCTACTATCCGTACACACTATAGAGTATACGAACAGGCATGCGTGCGCGACTTTAGCAAGCAGGATAAACTAGCGTGCGGTAGCGGTAACAATAGGTATAGTGTGAAAGCGTGAGTATAGAGTAAGAAAAGCAGCTCGACCGCCGAGAGCGAAAGATGGCTATATAGAGAGCCCAAGCATATGGTGTGCGTATCCGACGATATTAGTGTAATCTCCAACAATGAGTATTAAATAAAGGTACAACACTAACCCGAAGAGTCCACTGGAGCAATAGGTGATATTATTTATCACACCAAATCCCTCATTTATTAACATGGTAGCAGTCCATAGTTGAAATGTTAGTGAGGTTATGTACCCACGTGTTGCTGGTAGTGAAGTAAAAGTGAAAAAAGAAAATTGTAAGAAGCTCGAAATAAATACAGTGAAATTAGAGCGACAAATAAAATTACAGATTAAGAAAATCTGGATATTGAAAAGATATATTTTTGAAAATAAAAGTGAAACTACGAGAGACAGAAAAATGTCGAAAACTGATGATTTAAGATGTCATATATTTGACGGTGAAGATTATAATATTTGGAAAAAGAGAATCCAACTATATTTAAAGTGGAAAAAGTGCGATCAACCAGCAACAAGAGAAAGGTACAATCTGAAGACCAGACTGAGTGGAATGAGAAGAATCTCAAGTCAATAAACTACATATATTGTAGTATAACAAATGGACAGTTAGAATTTGTTGGAAAAGAGGATACGGCATTGAAAATTATGAATTTATATAATTTATATTTATTTATATAATTTATATAATTTATATGACATCTCTATTTTTTGTCCCACCTCAAAACCTGACCTCATTTTTAGAATGTCCTTTTTCGATTTTACCGATAATAAGTAAGGTCGTTGTATTTTACATTTTTAACCATAATAAATGAGATGTGGGCACAGTATTTACTAGCGTGCACTTTATACTATATATAACAAAAATATATATATGTATATATAGGTCGTTCATGGTCAAATCAAAGATCAAAAATTTGTTGCTTCTTCAACCTACGGTAAATATGTTCCAGAAACAGTTTCCAGTGCACCTGAATTTTTTGAGATTTTTAAGTTACTTTTTACCAAAATGGTAGGGAGCCAAAGATGTCAATTTTGGCAATAATTGGGTTTTCAGCACTAATTAATTAATTCATAGCTCTTCAGGGAAGCATTTTTCATTATAAACATAAATATACTTTTTTTTGTAAAATTTTCTGAATTTTTTAATAAAAGTACCCTTAAAGTCTTCGAAAAATAAAAATTAAGAACATATGACAAAAGTGACTTAAGCACGTTTGAAGTCACAATTAATTTGTTAACAAACGATGCACTGGCTCAAAATGATTTTGAATGCGTTTATGTTTAAACTTCCGTAGTAACATTAGTAATATTGTTTACTAACTACTTACCAGTTACATTTGAAACAATATCAGGGTTATTAAAAAATGTTCTAGCTGTGTTTCCGTCATTTGTATTTCCAAAGTTTTGAGTAGGAGTATCAACCAATATACCTAACTGACTTAATAGTTCATCTTGTATTATTTTTTTCCTTTTATTGATAATACCCTGTTCTTCTTTTGGAACCTACGATAAGAAAAAAAGGTAAAATGACATATATTAATCTATTTACATAGAACTAGTAATATTGTTCGTATTTATAAAAGTGCAAGATTTATTACTAAATTATAATGTCAAAAAGCTAAAAATTTATAAATTTCATGAATTTCTAAGCTTAGAATCATTAACGCTATAAATTACATTCATACCAGAAAAAACTAAGGTGTCATTTAATGAAATCTGTTTTTAAATTATTTGATTTTGCAATTATTACATTAATTCTCTTAGTTACTATTTCTATCTTGACAGATTTTTCGTCTTAATATTTACTCAAAATTAATGTTTGGCTTATAGAGCTACCAAATAATCACATTCATGTACTTACACGCCACTTTTTAATGTCTAAGCGGTATGATATATGCAGTACCAATTCCATAAATCGGATTCGAGCATGCAACACAGAAAATCCGTAGTTTAATGCGTTATCATTAAAGTAAGCTTTAAATCGTAGGATATTGAGCATCCTGTAGTTTCATAGTTTTTTAGCTCTGAAATTTGCTTTTTCATATCTTTTTCTTCTTGGATACATAAAGCATCCGTTTCTTTTTCGAACATAATTTTGATTGGTCGACAAAACTTTGGTGAAGATGAACTTTTACTTTCCCAATATACTAAGTTACTTTCCATATCATATAATTTTAGAGGCACGAATGATGAACAAAAAATACTATTGAATTTTGCATCTTTGTCTTCAGCCTTTTGCTTATAAACGTTAGCGTTTGTCCGGTCAAAACCATATTTACCAAGAAATACTAATGTTTTGTAGCCGTTCGATCAAATTTGAGATTTAAATAATTTAATAATCGTTTCAGTGAATGACTTAGTAAGATTTTTACATAAACTTCACATTGTGTTTCCGTAACTATTAAATCATTCGGATAAGACTCATTTTTAGCTTCTCTAACCTAAATAAAACAATTATGGTCATTTTGCGGGATAAGGCCGGAATGAAAATTATATTTGAATTTATTTTTGTTCCCTAGGTGAAAATATATTTGCCTAAAAAAGCTAATGAAAGCTAATAAATTTTATTAACAATTATGTGAATAATATTATTTTCACCTGGGTCTCCCAAAGAAAGATCTTTAAATCAATATTTTTTTATGTAAAAAAAATAGTTTAACCCAAGCTGAACGAATCTGTTTCTCTTAAAAATTTTGTAAAGTGCGCGCATTATTGATATTTAAAAATATCAAAAAAGATCACTCGATTGCAAAGTAACAAATAAATAATCAAGTTTAATTTGATATTTATTAAAAACCACTATCTAAAATTAATAAAATTGTAATCTTGTAATTTGATTTATCAGAGCCTGCAGATTCTCTAAGACACCATAGGTACTACAACTATTTATTTAAAAATCTTACCTCGTTATAAGGTGGCAAAAAATCGTGACCATATTCTAGTGCAACATCTCTTATTGTTTGATAAACTTGTTTAGATAAATTAGTATCGATCATTAATGACAAAGCTCTTTCAGGAGGCAATTACGTACCAGATCTTTTCTTATACGCATTTTCAATAATAATAATATTTAATATTTATTGCATAATAAGGATCAACTATCTTAGAAATCAATCTGACACCAGGCGAATTATTGTCCAACTTTAATTTTTTTTTCGCTGCTTCATAAACTTCTTCAGCGCTTAACTGACCACACAAAGTTGTAGTTCGTCGTCTTTTTGTTACTTCTGACGCCTTATTAAATGAAACTTTCTATTTTTGTTCAGTCGTTTGTATACCTTCAAAAAATATATAGAAATAAAATATCTAAAAAAAATTAACTTTTAAAAAAGTAAAAGGTTAGGCGAGTTTGATATATTCCGCAACAAAATTACAGATAGAAAAGAACTGAGATCAATCAAACAAAGTCAAGTTTATTATATTTAATCGTAATGAAGCAAAGAACAACTCTCAAGATAATTACTACGTAACTTGCCATGCCCGTTTCATTGTACTTATGGTGTTTGTATGTCGTTCTAATGTGTAAAAAGAAAATTTTAGTTGTTCACCAATAAACAAAATGAAACGGGTATGGCAAGTTACGTAGTAATTATCTTGAGAGTTATTCTTTGCTTCAATATAATAAACTTGGGTGCTCCACCTCCGGCTGACTAGGCTATGCACAGTGGGCCAGAAAATCAAAAAAGTGATCACGGGCTGTCTTCACTCGAAGAAATGCTTGAAAAAAAATTCAAGGGTAGGAAAATCTTCGTCAGAATGCCTAGTTTCCGAATCCGTTTCGTAAACTAGGACGTCTATATTTTTTGTCCCACCTCAAAACCGGACCTCATTTTTTGAATGTCCTTTTTCGATTTTACCGATAATAAGTTAGATCGTTGTATTTTACATTTTTAACCATAATAAATGAGATGTGGGCACAGTATTTACTAGCGTGCACTTATATACTATATATAACAAACATATATATATGTATATATAAGTCGTTCATGGTCAAATCAAAGATCAAAAATTTGTAGCTTCTTCAACCTACGGTAAATATGTTCCAGAAACAGTTTCCAGTGCACCTGAATTTTTTCAGATTTTTAAATTACTTTTTACCAAAATGGTAGGGAGCCAAAGATGTCAATTTTGGCAATAATTGGGTTTTCAGCACTAATTAATTAATTCATAGCTCTTCAGGGAAGCATTTTTCACTATAAACATAAATATACTTTTTTTTTTTGTAAAATTTTCTGAATTTTTCAATAAAAGTACCCTTAAAGTCATATATGTATATTTATTTATACAACGTAAGGGTGTAAAGATGTGCATGTGTAATAAATAAATAAATAAATGCATACACGCGCACACGTGTGTCTATGCACCCATATATATACATATTTATATATATTTGTATACATATACATACATACATATATACATATATCAACTTGATAATTATAATAACAAAAAACATGATGATAATGTTTGTTACTGTATTTTTAATAATAATCGTTTATAACTATAATTATGAAATTGATTTGATATTTTCACTAAGTATTTATTTTTCTTACAATTAGAGTATAATTCCTAGTTTTTATTTTTTGCGCCCAGTAAATGTCAAAAGTACAAATTTTTTTTTATAAATTAGTCCTCGTAGTTTAATTTTGTCTGATGAAAAGTCATTTCAAATTTATTCTGATTAAAAAAAAATCATTGTGCGCATTACATTATGTAATAAAAATATTGTATAATGTAATATAAAACTTATTATTTGATTTATCAAAACTTGACAATATTAATACAAGTTATGATATTTTTGTAACTGTGCTTTCATTAATAATAATCGTTTATAGCTTCGTTTAGAACTACCGTTATTAAATTATTTTATTATTTTTCGCAAAAAGTATTTCATTTAGCTTAGAGTAGGATATTCCTGGATGTTATTTATTAATGCGCGGTAAAGGTCAAAAGTACATAGTTTTATGTTTTTAAATCAATCCTCGTAGTTTAGTTTTGCCTGTTGAAAACTCATTTCAAATTGATTCTTGGTTAAGAACGATTGTTTGCGATCACAAACAGTATTTTGAAAATGCGTTCATTTAATATAAAACGCCAAGAAATATTTTTAATTTTAAAAGATAATTATACATTAGATTTTACAAAACAAGCTTATGTAGTTGTGTCTTACTTGAGTAATAGTTTAGAATTAAGTGTTACCGAAAAGACTGAAGTCTCTTTAATATTATGGAAAAATTTCTTCAACAATATTAAGCGTAGATTATCTACTCTCCCAAAAAATAAAAGAAATTATAGTGTTTTCGAAAATAAATATGCTGAATGGCTTAAACAAGATGTCGAATTTAATTTAGTGCAAATTGAGAAAAATGCTACTAAATCAGGTAAGATATATTCATCAGTATATTATGATTATTTAAAAAACTGACATTTTTTATGGTTAACTTGATTTTTGTTTTTATTAATTTATCTAAAAGTAGTTTTATATTTGAAGGCTAAACATTATGATGTTATAATATTGTAAAATATTTTATTTCTATATATTTTTTGAAGGTATACAATCGACTGAACAAAAATATAAAGTTTCATTTAATAAGGCATCAGAAGCAACAAAAAGACGACGAACTACAGCTTTGTGTGGTCAGTTAAGCGCGGAAGAAGTTTATGAAGCAGCGAAAAAAAAATTAAAGTTGGACAATAATTCGCCTGGTGTCAGATTTTTAGCGAGGATCGTGGGTGTAGGTGTGTTCGCGTGTAAAATAAAGTCACTTTCCTCACTTTACGTTTTAACTTTTACTATTTATTTAACTCAGTACACAAATAAATTAGAGATCGCGTGGCGGATGTGTTATCGCGTGCTGGCCAAGATGGCATCGATGCTACTTGGTCCGTGGTCGGTAGCTAACCTAACGAGCCGCGTGCTCGTATCTTGCGGGAGCGCTCGGAGGGAGGGCAGAGCCCTCTAGAAGACTGCCCGAGGCTTCAGTATTTGCTTTCAACGCACGCGAGATGGCGCCTGCTGTCCGGGTGGAGCAACCGCCACAGGTACTCCCCCCTCAGTGAGCTTCCCCTGGGAAGCGAACGAGACCTTCTTCTTGGCTACGGGGTGCTCTGGACTGGGCGAACTTCTCTCTTCTTTTTTGTTATTCTTGTCGGAAAGATCGAAGTCTCCTGGGTCCTTTTTGGCCTCTGAGACGTCGATTGGTGGGTCGGAAATGTCCTGGTGCGCCGGGATTAGAGCGTCAGTCGTGACGGCCTTCTCCTGACCGTTGACCAGGATGATCTATACCTTGTCGCTGCTTCTTCGAATGACCTTGAACGGGCCTACGTAAGGTGGGACCAGCGGTTTCCTCACCGCGTCGACGCGTTGATAGACGTGTGAGCATGTGGACAGCCGCTTGAGCCTGAACGGCTTGTAGCTTCCGTGGTGGGCTGCAGGAACAGGCCTGATGTCTTTGAAGAGTGCTCTCAGCTTTCCTGCAAAGGTACCTGGGTCGGCTGGAGCACTGTCGGTGGTGAAAAAGTGTCCAGGGATGCGTAAGGTGGTTCCGTAGAGCATCTCCGCTGGAGAGGCCTGGAGATCTTCTTTCAGGCATGACCTGAGGCCCAGCATCACGAGAGGAAGCCGGTCAGGCCATGGTGTTTGTTCCTCACACATCAGCGCGGCCTTGAGCGTCCTGTGGAACCTCTCTATGAGTCCGTTGGCCTGTGGATGGTAAGGAGTAGTGTGGATCCTGCGAGAGCCTATCATCTGAGCCAAGGAGGCGAACAAAGCTGACTCAAATTGAGTGCCCTGATCGGTGGTGATAGTGATCGGCGCTCCGTAGTGAGCCACCCAGTGCTCGAAGAAGCCCTTTGCGATGGTTTCTGCCCTGATGTCTGCGATTGGTACCACCACTGGCCACCTGGAGAAACGGTCGATCATCGTGAGGCAGTATCGGAGGTTTCCGACGAGTGGCATCACGATGATGTCCATATGGACGTGTTCAAATCTGTTGTCTGGCACCTCGAAGGACTGGATGGCTTCCCTGTTGTGTCGCTGTACCTTGGCGCGTTGACAGGAGTCACAGGACTGCGCCCAGGAATTGGCGTCCTTGCGTATGCCAGGCCAAACAAACTTGTCAGTCAGCATCCGAACTGTGGCTCGCACACTGGGATGCGCTGGACGGTGTATCATGTCGAAGGCGAGCCGGCGAAGTTTGCCAGGCAGGTACGGCCGGACTACGTTGCCCAGGACGTTGCAGAAGATGTTGTGCTGCTGGACGGTGAGTTGTTGCAGGTCGAGGGTGCCGGTCTTCAGGAGATGCGGCAGCTCCTCGTCGTCGTCTTGAGCTGCTGCGATGGTAGCTGAGTCGAGGAGAGACGGCATGCTGATCGTTGCGCATGGCCTTGAAAGTGCGTCGGCCACCACATTGTCCTCTCCCTTGACGTGCTCGAACCGGGCGTTGATCTGCAGCACGTAGTCGAGATGCCGCTGTTGCCTGGGTGTCGCCTTGTCAGTCGGCTTGACTGCCGCGTAGACGAGCGGCTTGTGGTCGGTCCTGACGACAAACTCCCGGCCCTCCAGGATTCGGCTGAAGTGCTTCACTGGCTCGTAGACAGCAAGCAGCTCCCGGTCGTATGTGCTGTACCTTCTCTCAGTCGGGGACAGCTTCTTCGAGAAGAAACCGACAGGTTGCCAACAACCGTCGATCCTTTGCTCCAAAGCAGCCCCGATGGCGATGTCGGATGCGTCGGTTGCGAGCGCGAGAGGAGCCGTGGGAGAGAGGTAGCAGGCCCTGGAGGCGCCAGCCAAGCTGGCCTTCGCAGCCTCGAAAACGCCGTAGAGCCTTGGGCGACTCGGGCTTCGGGAAGCTGTGGATGGCGTCAATCTTCTCCTCAGGCGGTTGAAAGCCCTGGTTGGAGACGGTGAATCCCAGGAAGTCCACCTTCTGTTGGCCTAGCACACACTTTGCGAGGTTGATGGTCAGGTGTGCTTGGCGTAGACGTTCGAGCAGAGCTCGAAGATGCTGTAGATGCTCCTCGTGGTTCCTGGACATGACGAGGATATCGTCGATGTAGGCACGCGTGAATGGCAGATCTCGAAGCAGGCCGTCCATGAACCTCTGGAAAGTCTCCGTGGCGTTTCGTAGACCTAGAGAGAGGGTGCAGAATTCGAAAAGACCGAAGGGTGTCGCCACGGCAGTCTTGCAGATGTCCCTGGGGTCCATAGGCACCTGGTAGTACGCCTTCTCAAGGTCAATGACCGAGAAGACGTTGCGGTCTCGGCAGTCCTGCAGGAGGTCCTCTATCCTCGGCAAACCGTAGCGGTCTGGGAGCGTGGAAGCGTTCAGCTTTCGATAATCGCCTGCGGCGCGAAATCCTCCCTTCGGTTCCGGCACCATGTGGAGAAGGCTGGACCACTGCCCTGATCCTGGAAGGATGATGCCTCGTTGGAGCAGCTTGCTGAAATAGTCCTTGGCTGCCTCCAGACGCTCGCCACAGAGCAGGAGTCCACTAGGAAACTGGTGTTGGTCGTCCTGTCAAGGACGTGGAGGCGGTTTTCAGCAGAAGCTGGGCTGTCGGAGACCGCCAAAGCTCCTGGCAGCCGGCCTAGTTTCCCTGGTTGCTTGGGAAGGTGCAGGGCTGCCTGCAGTTCGTCGCCTGATACCCAAAACGCTGATGGTAGTAGCAGTGGCTAGGGTTGCTGGCCGGAGACTTGGTCCGTGACCTTGAGCGGCTGCCCCCCTTGATAGCTGTTGCTGGTCATCCTCTGGACCGCCTCGAGGGTTCTTGCTGTTGCTGACGCTATTTCGGCCATCGAGATGCGGATAGCGGCGAATTCGGCGAGGAGCCGTGGGTCAGCAGTCAAAAATGGCGGGACTGCCACAGGAACAGCAGCTATAGGCCGAGCTGGTGAAGGTGCTCTCCTGTTGTCCGGATGTACGGCGAAAGTCGCAGGCTCAGTCTCGACGATGCCATCGGCCACCTCTGCGAGCTCGTCCAATGGGCTGTTGCGGAGAATGCGCAGCATCTTCGCGACGTTGTCCGGCATGAGGTCGAGCCAGCGGACACGAAGAGCTTCGTCGTCGATGCTTCCGCCTGCCAGGGTGCGCATGTGACGTAGGAGCTGCGAAGGTTTCCGCGTGCCCAGCTCCAACCCGGTGAAGAGCGTTTGCAATCTCTTCTGTGCCGTGAGCCCGTAGCGCTCAAGAATGCGCGCTTTCATGTATGGGTACTTGCCTGTCTCGGGTGGCGTGCGCATGACGTCCAGCATGTCCTGGACGGTCTCCTGGTCGAGGCTGGAGATGAGGGTGTTATACCGGTTCAGATCAGACTGAATCTGGTTGCATGCGAAGATGCTCTCGAGCTGCAGGAACCACGCGTCGGGACAATGCTTCCAAAATGGCGGTGTTCGTATCGCCACATGTCGTAGCGCAGCGAGGTTGGCGTCGCCTGTCCCCGCGTTTCCGCTGCTGTCGCCTGCACCTCCTGCCGAGTTGTTGTTGCCGGCGCCTTCGGAAACGTCCCCAAAGCCGCCGCCGGCGCCGCCCTCTCCTGCCGGACCCGTCATATCGACCTTGTCCTTGTCGTCGCTTTGCTCTGCGTCGAGGCTCGCGCGAAACTCCCTAGCTCTGGAGCGTAGCACGCGGGTAGTGATGCCGCGGTTTGGGCGTGGAGTCTCCGTGGCACTAACTATATCGAGCTCAAGTTCAAGTTCACCGGTATCGCTCTCACTCACAGCACGTGTCCGATAAGCACTCGCGTTTGACAGATGCCACGTGGTCACCGTAATCCGCCGCGATCACGTCGGGGTCACCAATTTAGCGAGGATCGTGGGTGTAGGTGTGTTCGCGTGTAAAATAAAGTCACTTTCCTCACTTTACGTTTTAACTTTTACTATTTATTTAACTCAGTACACAAATAAATTAGAGATCGCGTGGCGGATGTGTTATCGCGTGCTGGTCAAGATGGCATCGATGCTACTTGGTCCGTGGTCGGTAGCTAACCTAACGAGCCGCGTGCTCGTATCTTGCGGGAGCGCTCGGGGGGAGGGCAGAGCCCTCTAGAAGACTGCCCGAGGCTTCAGTATTTGCTTTCGACGCACGCGAGATGGCGCCAGCTGTCCGGGTGGAGCAACCGCCACAGATTGATTTCTAAGATAGTTGATCCTTATTATGCAATATAAGGTCATGCAAAAAAGATCTGGTACGCAGTTGCCTTCTGAAAGAGCTTTGTCATTAATGATCGATACTAATTTATCTAAACAAGTTTATCAAACAATAAGAGATGTTGCACTAGAATATGGTCACGATTTTTTGCCACCTTATAACGAGGTAAGATTTTTAAATAAATAGTTGTAGTGCCTATGCTGTCTGAAAAATCTGCAGGCTCTGATAAATCAAATTACAACATTACAATTTTATTTATTTTAGACAGTGGTTTTTAATAAATATCAAATTAAACTTGATTATTTATATGTTACTTTGCTATCGAGTGATCATTTTTATATATCAATAATGCGCGCACTTTACAAAATTTTTAAGAGAAACAGATTCGTTCAGCTTGGGTCAAACTATTTTTTTTTATATAAAAAAATATTGATTTAAAGATCTTTCTTTGGGAGACCCTGGTGAAAATAATATTATTCACATAATTGTTAATAAAATTTATTAGCATTCATTAGCTTTTTTAGATAAATATATTTTCACCTAGGGAAGAAAAATAAATTCAAATATAATTTTCATTCCGGCCTTATCCCGCAAAATGACCATAATTGTTTTATTTAGGTTAGAGAAGCTAAAAATGAGTCTTATCCGAATGATTTAATAGTTACGAAAACAAAATGTGAAGTTTATCTAAAAAACTTACTAAGTCATTCACTGAAACGATTATTAAATTATTTAAATCTCAAATTTGATCGAACAGCTACAAAAAAATTAGTATTTCTTGGTAAATATGGTTTTGACGGGACAAACGCTAACGTTTATAAGCAAAAGGCTGAAGACAAAGATATAAAATTCAATAGTATTTTTTGTTCATCATTCGTGCCTCTAAAATTATATGATATGGAAAGTAACTTAGTATATTGAGAAAATAAAAGTTCATCTTCACCAAAGTTTTGTCGACCAATCAAAATTATGTTCGAAAAAGAAACGGATGTTTTATGTATCCAAGAAGAAGAAGATATGAAAAAGCAAATTTCAGAGCTAAAAAACTTTGAAACTACAGGATGCTCAATATCCTACGATTTAAATCTTACGATGATAGATGGCAAGGTGTGTACATGGCAAATAATTTTCTTAATTACTTAGGACAATCGTTAGGGTAAATTGATTAAGCAAACATTTCGTCATACGCTATTTTTATGCCGAAAATAACGAATCGATTATCCACATAGATATCCATGTTCATTCACATTGATTCAACGTGGATATTTGCATGAATTATCTGACTAAATTAATCTACATGAATTCTTCGCATTAATTTCTGAGAATATTTAATTATAACAAGTCTATAACTTGGTGAGACAATTGATTCGTCGTTGAATTTGCACAGTACCATTTAGATGCTACAATCAATATGAACTATTTTGTACCTTAAAAGCTCCTTGTTTTTTATTATCAACCCCGCTTTAATATTATTTGAAAATTTAAGTGAATAGCCTATGCAGATATCCACGTTAAATTAAAGTAGAATCAATATTTACCAGCATGGATAGGTAGATAATCCACGTTATTCTACCCAATTAGTTTATGTTGGGTTGTAAACTTTACAAAATCAACTTCATTTTCATCTAAATATATTTTATCGAAAATAATTTAAATATCTATAGAAAAATAATTTTAGATTTGCAATGCACTGAATAGATCGTCAAGTCAAAGATGTTTTGTCTGTAGTGCTACTATATCAGAACTGAATAGTTTGGAAAATGTAGTACAAAGAAAAATTAATGATAACGCATTAAACTACGGATTTTCTGTGTTGCATGCTCGAATCCGATTTATGGAATTAGTACTGCATATATCATACCGCTTAGACATTAAAAAGTGGCGTGTAAGTACATGAATGTGATTATTTGGTAGCTCTATAATCCAAACATTAATTTTGAGTAAATATTAAGACGAAAAATCTGTCAAGATAGAAACAGTAACTAAAAGAGTTAATGTAATAGTTGAAAAATCAAATAATTTAAAAACAGATTTCATTAAATGACACCTTAGTTTTTTCTTGTATAAATGTAATTTATAGCGTTAATGATTCTAAGCTTAGAAATTCATGAAATTTATAAATTTTTAGCTTTTTGACATTATAATTTAGTAGTAAATCTTGCACTTCAGTCAGTTAGGTTAGGTTAGCAAGTCAGTTAGGTATATTGGTTGATGCTCCTACTCAAAACTTTGGAAATACAAATGACGGAAACACAGCTAGAACATTTTTTAATAACCCTGATATTGTTTCAAATGTAACTGGTAAGTAGTTAGTAAACAATATTACTAATGTTACTACGGAAGTTTAAACATAAACGCATTCAAAATCATTTTGAGACAGTGCATCGTTTGTTAACAAATTAATTGTGACTTGTTAACAACCAATTTGTGAGCGAGAATTAGATAGTTACAACGACCAATCTTGTAACAAATGGAATGATTATCATTTATTTTTGAGATGGTTTTGAGGTGGCTTGTAGTTTAATTTATTTTTGTTTAAGCTTAAGCTTAATTTTTTCGTTTCAATTTGTATGCGAAAAGTGATTGTCCTACTAAAATAAAGTAAATTAATTAAAAATTTTATTATTTCGATACGCATAATACTATAAATTATGGTAGTTACATATTGCAGGTTCCCTGCGTAATTAGAATAATAATAAAAAATAATAATAAAATTATTATTGTTATTACGTATTATATGCGTTTTATAAGAAAATAGAAAAAAAGAAAAAAATTGCCTAGTCTCGGACTCGAACCCGAGTGCATAAGAATAGTAAGCACGCACGTAGACCGCGCCGCTACGATCATCGTTGATGAGTAGAAACTGAAAGTAGCATATGTTTATCGGAAGGCTGGGATGGCTTATTAGTTTAATTTAATTTTGTTTAAGCTCAAGCTAAATTTGTCTGTTTTTGTTCATCCATAATCAGCAGATTAAATAATTAAAATGTTTAATTTTGAGGGTTGATTTTATAAAGACGATCATGGCCACTGATATTAAGCGCTTAGAGTTTCATCGGTGATTGTTCATAAATATAAAATTGTTTATTAATCGTTTTCATCGTGTAAGCGCGAATCCTAACAGTTACCGCCGCTAATGTCATTTCTCCGATAGGTCCCGCCGCGCCGCTATGTATACTATCTTCGCCGGCCGCCGCTGCTGCTGGTGGGGAAGCTAGTTGCGTAGGGCCGCCCCTACTTCTCCTCCGCTGCTTCTAGATGCGTATAGTTCGGAGCGAAATCCGCAGGGCGGCGCTAGCTTACGACTACATTTCGCATAGCACGCTTTCGCCCATGCTCATCGGCAATCTCTCTTCTAATCTCTGGGAAAACTTCTCGGAATATAATTCAAATCATATATAATATTAAGTATTCTACAGCTTTTTTAGAAAAGTATTAAAGTAAATTTTTATTGTTTCTTTTGCATTAGGGTAAATACAAACACAGACATGTTCAAAAGGTTACTCATTAATTCGGATCCTTTTATAATGTTGTCAAGGCCAACATCTCATAAAAAACACAAATGCTTATCTGAAGATATGGAAAATTTAATTATTATACCATCACATACTCAAGATACGGATTCTGATTATCATGAATCAGAAGATGAATTAAGATATGAATCAGAAGATGAATCCGAAAGTTGACCAGAAGGTAGATAAAAAATAGATCCTAAGAATTCAAAAGATACAATATAGGTTACTGTTGCCTACAGAACATCATGTACCATATTATTTTCGTTAATGATTGTAGTTAAAATTTAAAACTTTATTTTATTATATGGATGTTATACTTGTACAATTTTGAAATGTCCTTCATTCATTAATAATTTCCTAACCAATAATATATCATATATTGCATTAGATCTAGCCTAAGATCATATATAGGAACATTTATCTTCAACAGCGAATTTATAAAACAATTCACACAAGATCCTATATAAGATCTGGTTACCATCGCAGAAAAAAAGTTTTTTTTCAATATTTTACTCAAGATCTTATGTAAGATCTTATGTCAGTTTGTTATTCAAAATAATTGATAAAATCATGGATATAATCTTAAGCAATATCTGCTTTAAGGTCTTGAGTAAGTCCTTACGTAAAATGTTAAGAACAACTCTGAAATATTAAGAAAGTAAACAATGTTTGATATATATAATATATATATATATATATATATAAGTATAAATAAGTTTAGGTTTCAAGCAATATTCGCATTTTTTACCTATTTTCAATGATTTGTAGCTCATAAGGGATGCATTTTTAACTAAAATTATCCGGATACTGTATTGAGGTTGTCGGAGTCCGGATCAAACATTTAGGTTTTCATATTTTAAGGTTTATAATGAAAATAAGGTAGCCTCAACACACACACACACACACACACACACACACATATGGCTTTAAGAGCACTTTTATTAAAAAATTCAGAAAATTTTACAAAAAAAAAGTATATTTATGTTTATAGTGAAAAATGCTTCCCTGAAGAGCTATGAATTAATTAATTAGTGCTGAAAACCCAATTATTGCCAAAATTGACATCTTTGGCTCCCTACCATTTTGGTAAAAAGTAATTTAAAAATCTGAAAAAATTCAGGTGGACTGGAAACATATTTACCGTAGGTTGAAGAAGCAACAAATTTTTGATCTTTGATTTGACCATGAACGACCTATATATACATATATATATTTTTGTTATATATAGTATATAAGTGCACGCTAGTAAATACTGTGCCCACATCTCATTTATTATGGTTAAAAATGTAAAATACAACGATCTAACATATTATCGGTAAAATCGAAAAAGGACATTCTAAAAATGAGGTCAGGTTTTGAGGTGGGACAAAAAATATAGACGTCCGCGGGTTTCGGGGGAAACGGATTCGGAAACTAGGCATTCTGACAAAGATTTTCCTACCCTTCAATTTTTTTTTTCAAGCATATCTTCGAGTGAAGACAGCCCGTGATCACTTTTTTGATTTTCTGGCCCACTGTGCGTCGGGCCGCGACGCGTTGACCAATCAGCGCACGCGCGGTACGGCGGCTAGGGAGAGCAGAGTGGCGGCTGCGAGCCGCGAGCGCTCGAGCCGGAACCCGCCTGCCCCGACTGCTCCCGAACGGACGTGCCTCAACTTTAACTTCACCCGGTGTTCCAGCTAGAAGGATTTAAGGTCAGTGAATCGTTTTCCGTTTTCTCCGGTCGTATTCGTCTCGCGGGTGAATGGCAGTTCCACGTTCGGTTTCGCGAACGAAAAGGTTATCTCGCGTACGCGTTAGTTACCTTCGGATCGCTGTCTTTATCGAATTAAGAATTTTTATGATAGAAGTGTAGAGTTATTTTGTGAAAACGTAAGTTAATACTTGGCACCGACACTTGGACGCATGAGGCGTAAGATTTTTCCTTCGAATTTTCCTGTTTTTGCGCCTTTTCACATGTAGTTTTTTTTATTTACTTTGTTCTCTGCTTGTCTACAATTTTTATTTTTTTTTTATTGGTTAGAATTTGAGATGTTTGGTTTTATTATTTTCTTTTCTGAGCTCTTGTACCTATGCATATATTCGTGTTTTCAACAGGGTTTCTTGATAAGGCGTCTACATTTGTATTCTGTTATCCCGCCTTATACACAATTTTATAATCGTAAACTGCTAGTTTCATTCTCCATCTTCGAACTCTATCATTATTATTATCTGCAAATTTCAACCATAATAGTGGTCAATGGTCAGGAACAATTACAAATTTTATTCCGTAAATACTTCAGCAAGACAGAAGTATTCTCTTTCCGATTAAGTTTAAAATTTCATTAATATTGGGAAGTAAATATGGATCGGCTATAGTCACATCATTTAATGCCCTATAATCTATTACTAATCTATACCTTTTTATTCCTAGAAGCAGCTCCTTCTTCGGGACTACTGACGCTAGTGCATTGAACGCACTTCTTGTTTCCCTGATTGCTCTACTTTCTATTAGTTTACCCATTTTCTTTATAGCTATTCCTTTAGAATTGTGCGCTAATGGATATTGCTTAACGTATACTGGATTGTCGGTGGTTAGATTGATTTCACGTTCAAGTCCTTGAAATCGCATTCTTTTGCTTCAGCATTGATCTTTTCTTAGATTTGCTCCTCTTGCAATCCTATGTTAATATTGTATATAAAATTTTCAATATTTTTATTATTAGCTTCCAAAAATTCTCTAAAATTTTCTGGCTTGTTTTCATCTTTATGTCTCTATTGTCGTTTATTATTTCCGCCTCAGTATCTTTACTCACTTCATATTCTTTAGTTATTTTTATTTAAAACTGTTTTTGTAACACATGCATGATTTTCACGTTTTTTTGACCTAAAATTAGGGACAAAAGTAGCTGTTTTCCGACCAGCGGGCGCAAAATAGTATATTGTGTACCAAGGGCGTAAAGTGGGCTTTTTTAGGCTGAGTGACGAGCACTGCAACTACACGAGGCTAAAAAGCTTGCTTAGCCCTTGGTGCACACCATATTTTTTATAACGCATGTACTGTTCTTCGCGTTTTTAGAACATTTGACAATGAATTGAGTAGCGGGCGCAAAATATATTCTCTAACACCGTTTCATTTTTATCCAAATCTTTAGTACTGCTGGAATTTTCTTCGTCTTGCTCTCTGCTCTCATTTAAACTGCTCTGATTATAACCCTGCTAAATAATTTTTTCCTTACTTTCAACTTTAGCTTCACTCTTGCTACATTGATTTACGTTAGAAAATTCATATATATAATTTTTATAGATGATTTCTTGTAAAATTTTATTCAAAAATTCTTTTTGACAGTTACCTACTCCCACTCTTATATTCTTCTCCTCATTTTGTATTCGCTCCATAAAGGTGTGTATCTTCTTGACTGGTCCACTTTGCAGTTTTAATTTTATGTCATTTCTCTCTAAATATCCTTTATCTAAACGTAATTTACTTTTCCTCAGTAATTTAATTCCTAAAATGCCATCATACGGAATGTCGAATTCCTCCTGCGCGACATGAAAATCAAAATTTTTATTATTTATCGTTAATCTGACTATCCCCTAAAGTTTTTATAGACTTGCTTGTGATTCCTGTCAACAATATTTTCTAATTTCGTAATTGTGCCTCTGGAGAAATCTGCCCTAATTTAATTATATTCATCTGCGCGCCACCATCCACAAGTAAGCTGCATGATTTTATTGCATATGGATTCGCAATTTCAATATATTCTAATCGATCATCTATTTCTAAATGATATACTTCTAGTTTCTCTTTATCCGCAATATTCACTCCAACATAATATTTCTCCGAATTCTCTGTATTTGACACATTTAGTTAATATATATCTCTTGTTTTGATTAAATTTTTCGTGTTATAATTTTTCTCGAGTGAATTAGCCATGTTGTTTCTTGTCCACTCGCTCCGAGAAGGCTTTTCTCATTTCCCACATGATTAATTTGCTGATTCTGCAATTTAAAGCATGCTTCTGTCATATAGTTCGTATTTTTGCAATAGCTACAGAATTTCTTTGCTCTTGATTCTAATGCCTTTATTTCTTGACAATTTTCTACTGTGTGTCCATCTACAATAACTGCAATTTTTCTGCCTTTGAGCCATATTTTCTAGATTCTTTAATTTTTTACACTCTTGTATCGAATGTTCCCGCATTTTACAATACTCACAATTTACAAATTTCCAATTAGGATTTTTCATATTATTATTCTGATTATCATAACTGTTGCCCTTTTCATAGTTATTATTGTAGTTGTTATAATTTGGATTTTTATATGAGATGTTTAAATTACTAGGAATGAAGGCGCGCTTCGCGCGCTCTTGATTTTATCTCTGTCTAATAACACTGGTAGAAAATCTATTATAAGTGTTGGGCGGCACACTAACGTCTGCTAATATTTTATAAGCATGTAACATGTTACTAAATCCCTCAAAACTATTTTTTAATAAATATATTAATAATGCTCAATGTCGTCATCATTGGTTTGAATAGTGAATTTGAAGAAAAGTTCAGTATAAGAGCCAGTGGATTTGTTTATCATTACTACGCCATTTATTTGCATTATAAAAAAGCTATACAACTGAAATTTTACACAGATACTTACTATGCTACCTAGAAAACATGTAACCTACATGATTATGATTTAACTGTTTTCATTCATATTTTCACATCAAGGCCCATATGAATTTTTTAATTTAGCGTATCAAATTTTGCTTGTAGACAGTCGAAATCAGAAGTTTTTCAGTTAAGGTCGATTTCGACTCCGACACTGATGTGAATGCAAACTCATGCTATACGACTAAATAATTATCATGAGTGTTGTAGTCGAACACAAAAGTATTTCAGTTAACGTTGATTCAACTTTAAATATCATTCCACAATAACAAAAGAAATCTATATGCAAAATATGAGCTCTCTAGACCTGTTAGTTTTCGAATGAGAAAAAAATGCAAAAATGGAGAAACAGGTATCGGTCACAAAATCTCTCACAGCTGTTAAAAGTCAAAATTCTAATTAATGCCTTGACAAAAAAGCTAAAATACTTATCACTTTCTTCATGTAAAAATACACTGGAAACCAGAAATACAATTTGCTAGAGATGGTAGTCTCTGTGTAACTGTCTACAAGCAAAATTTGACACGCTAAATTAAAAAATTCATATGGGCCTCGATGTGAAAATATGAATGAAAACAGTTAAATCATAATCATGTAGGTTACATATTTCTAGGTAACATGTCTAGTAGCCTTTTTACAATTCAAAGAGCATTGTACAATGATAGACTTAAACTTACTGACTCAGATACTGAACTTTGCTTTAAATTCACCTCTTAAACCTCACCGATGGCGACATTGGGCACAGAGACACAGTATATTTTCAAACTCTTTATTCTTTTAATTGAACTTCTCACTCACATTAAAAAAAAAAAAATAATATTCACACACTTTATTACTACTTGAAATAGGGTTAGTGCCACTTTTCAATACACATGTTGTAATACTACACACTCTTGGTAATGATTAATTTTTACTAAAATTTCTTGCTAGTTATATTACATATATTTTATCTGTTATCAAGGTTTCCACATTTCATTTTAAACACCTTAAACATTTCTACCAGGGTTATGAGTTATGACTGTTTTGAGGGTTATGAATTTAAAGCGCGGTTCTGATCTCGTTGCCTAGGCAACCAACCAGCAACCTATCAGAATCACGTATTAAATGCTTCACAACAAAGGCCATCATTTTTTAAAGAGAGAATTTGTTGTTTGTTGCTGAGCCATTCATTTGGGGCAATATTTTCCTGAATGACCTCCTTCATTGCAAATCTGACATTGGATCTTCTGTTGATGTGTTTTTATTCAATTTTGTGCTACTAGTATTTTAGCTTCTTCGCATTGCTCGGCTACATACCCTTCTGCATCGCAAATAGTACACATTATAAATCTATTACTTGTTATCGGGCTTTCGTTAACGGGCAGTACTTTACTGTATGTCCAAGTTGGTTGCATCTTTTGCATATAACCTAAGGGCATGCTTTGATCATTGATCCGCACTATTGCAGAATTCACATGATTCCCTAACATCTGCCTTTCGAGTACAAGCAGTAGGGTCATGACCACATTCCTTACACTTCCAGTACAATTCATATTCTATTATAAATGGACATTGAGTCACTGTATGGTCAATAACTTGACAATATTGGCAGTGATTGCCTTTAATTTTATTCAATTTACATGCATCTACAGAATGTCTTTGGTTATTGCAAAATTTACAAATCAATTCAATTTTTTCTTTGACTTTTCTGCAGTTGTTCGATAAATGCTCCTTGTTTTTACAATATACACATCCCGAATTATGTCAGAATAGTGCTTCGTGTCCATAACTGTCACAAATTTGACACGCATATATTGCATCATTACTTGTATTTTGTTTATTCAAACTGCCATAAATATTATTTACTTTATTACTCAAAAATCCTCTTCTATTAAACTTTGATTCTATTTCTATTGCCTTTTTAATGGATTCTTCTACAACCGCTTCGGCTCCCAATTCTATCCTGATTTCTTGCTTTAATTCTTCTTTAAAGCCTCGCAAAGTATTAGCGCGTATTTTATTTTCAAACGCTGTTTTTTCTACTGCTGGTAAACCTTGTACTTCATTGCTTTCTTTAATTTTTAGTACTCTTACACTCTACGACTGCACTCTACTCTTGCACTCTACTGCAACTCTTGCACTCTATTGGCAAAACTAAGAACTGATTTGTCTTGTTTTTGCAAAATCTATTCTATTTGCCCGTACAGAGAGTGCATATTCTCAGTTGATGGGTATATTTATCGTATCGCTTTTATAAAATCTTCAATATTGTTGATTCTTACATTTAACAAAGCTTTAAGTTTCATTCTTTAATTTAATTTGTAATTCTTGGCATGTTTCAATTTTCAATATACTCTTCTACTGAAATATTTTTTCCATCAAATTCTGGTACTAAATTAGTTACATATTTTATAGATAAACGTAACGGATTCTTCGCTATATTGTTATCAGCGCGCGATTATCGCTTGGAATGTTCTCAAAATCAAAAGTAAAATTAAACTTGGATAAATTATTTATGTTTCCAATTAAGCTTGGCTGGTCTTCAATTCCTTCGATTTTTATGAGCGATGCTGTCTGTATTCCTTGTTTGAAGCTATTATCAAGTGTTATATCTTCTACTTTAAGAATCGCTGTACATGGTGGTACCTGCGATTGTATAAGCCCCGTTGGTGTTTTCAAACTTTTATCAGCTTGTTCTTATATAGGCTGTATATTAAGAATTAAATTATTATTTTTTAATGCAGCAATCGTCTTTTTTATAGTCCCAGTGCTTCAATCTGATACTTGTTGATCAACTACTATACTGATTTGTTTCTACCATATTACTTGTATTTAATATTATGTGATGCAAGCCGATTGATGCGCTACTTATATTTCCAAAACGCGCGTGTGACTTACTCTCCGCGTTTTTGCAAACTACACAAATTTTCGTGAGTTTGTTTATTGCGATGTTATATAGCGCAAGTCGATTTATGCGCTACTTATATTTCCACAACTCGCGCGTGACCTGCTCTCCGCGTTTTTGCAAACTATACAAATTTCAGTTAGTTCGTTTACCGCGGCTCTATACGCGTGACACTGTAATTTGACTCAACTCTGCTATACAAGTATTCTTTAACTAGTTTTAGGCTTGATTCTGTTTATTCTACTAAAGATCATATGTGATTCTAATGTTTCAAATTCAATTTGACCTTACGAAATCTGATCTATTTTTTTATTTATTGATTTTTTAATTTTTTTATTATGTATTTATTATTTCTCTATTATTGTCTATTTAATCCTCTTTTATTTTATCGTTCGATTACGTACCGGAAACAATGTTAAGTCACGAACCGATCTATTTTTATTTATTCATTGAATAGTTGTACTTACTTGTTGTAAACTGGAACTCTACTGCTGTAGCTGGGACAGTGGTGTGCAGGATAGGATTAATGATGAACACATAAATTCTATACTTTTCTATTTATTCAAACCGAATCGCGACTTAATCCTGGTAGCTCTGTCGACAGCCCGGAGCGTCGTAGCAGAATCCAGTTTGAGTGAATAATATAGACTGACTGACTGATCGTACCTCGTATTCGGATGTATTCATTAACTCCACTGAGCTACTTATAGTACGTTTTCATCAATTTTGTGCTTACTGGCTTATTGCTAAATATTACATAACGTCTCAGGACATACCAATAACAATTGTTGGAGGAAGCTTCGTGACAAAGAATTGGCAGCGCTTTTTTTATTTACATTTATAATACAATGTAAATTGTAGGATTATAACAATGATAACTGTTGGAAGGTTGGATCAATAAGTGGACACTTGAGTTAATAATTAATAATTATATATTGTAGTCGGCAATAGTCTGACGAGAAACACGTCCGCTCACATCTGAGTTTTATAGTCGAGAGAGAGAATATGTTGTACAGCGCGGTATAGTCTGACTCTGCGAACGAGAGTGTACAGTGTGGTATAGGCGCTTAGAGTATAGTCGCAAAGCATGCGCGATACGCTTGCTCTCGCGTGACTGCACAAAATCATCGTCAACCAATAGATGGCGCGACGTGTACCATTTCTGAGTAGTATCACGATCATACATATTTACATATTACAACAATAACATTTATATTCTGTACTAAAATGTAATACATAATACAATATTTACTTTTATATTAAATGATAACAATATCTTAAATCCCTAGCGAAAAAGAAAAATAAAAACAACTAAAAAAAAACATTTATGAACTGCAAATGACAGCAAAAAAATGTCGGCATTAAGACACAGACAACAGTAATCTTCTGTTGTCTTTGGTATTATGTAGTTTGCTAGAGTTTTCTTCAGTTGGCTTCAGTTTTTTCAGGTATAAAATGTAACGATTTGGTAAATGAATAAAAAAATGAATACAACAGACTATGACTATTATTAAGTAAAGACAACAGTTCTTTCATAGTTTAAAACCGTATTCTTTATTTTATAATTGTTGTCTTCTACGTTCGCTAGTTTTTTCACAATCAAAACAGTTATCTTCGGATTTCTAATGATTTCTCTTAACTTTTTAAAAACACGCCTTTAGTAACATAATAGCATGAATATACAGCATTCGTCATTTCATATGCAAAAACACATAGCTTTAAAAAAAAGAGCTTATCTGCGCAAATAATCATTTTCTGCGTCCCTTTTATCTGGACCAAATCTTAAGATCACCTCTGATGTATGTAAAATATACATATATGTGTATATATAAAACGTGTATACATTATATAACCGCAAAAAATTCAAAATAAATTTGACTTAGTTTTTTAATAAAAATGGTTTACAAAAAGTGACAGGGTCATGAAATATTTCACATAAATCAGCTATATTTACATACTGATATAAAATTATATATATGTATGTCATTTTTTTAGTAATTAATTACTAATAATGTATATGTATACTAGGGCGTATCGAATTTTTTGTACGCAATTTGGCGACTCTTAATAGTGCGAAAATTTTAATAGTTATATCAAATAGAACGTCTGTAAAATTTGGGCGCATAAAGTCAATTGCTTCCGCTTTGTCTAAAGTCAAAAAGTCCAAAATTACCACATTTCCGCTTAAAATTTTTTTTTTTTATTTCTCAAATAAATTAAAGAGGAAAATGTTCTGATACATTTCTTTGTAAAATGATTTCCTTCTTGTTGATAAATTATTGAAGGTTCGGAAATTTAAGTTGAAAAAATTAATTTAATACTTCAATGATTTTTCAACAAGAAGAAATGCATTTTGCAAAAAATGTATAAGAACATTTTGCTCTTAAATTTGTGTGAAGAATAAAAAAAAATTCCAAACGTTAATTTGGTAATTTTGAAAAATTCATCATTCTTGGCGACCTTAGAGCGAAAGCAATTGACCTTATGCGACGAAATTTTATGGACGTTCTATTTGATATAAATACTAAAATCTCCGCACTATTACAAGTCGTCAAATTGCGTACAAAATATTCGATACGCCCGAGTAAACATATACATTATTAGTAATTAAATACTAAAAAAATTACATAAATATATATAATTTTATATCAGTATGTAAATATAGCTGATTTATGTGAAATGTTTCATGACTTTGTCACTTTTTGTAAACCATTTTTATTAAAAAACTAAATCAAATTTATTTTGAATTTTTTGCGGTTATATATTGTATTCACGTTTTTGCCACATATCTATCACGAAATATAGCTGATTTATGTGAAATGTTTCATGACTTTGTCACTTTTTGTAAACCATTTTTATTAAAAAATTAATGTATTCACGTTTTTGCCACATATCTATCACGATAATTGTCATTCTGGAATAATTCACTGATTCTGGTCAATTTTTACAAAATTGATCATTTTATTGTTTTAATATAGTGTAGATAGATATTTCATTAATACATTTTGTAGGACTTAGATTTTTAATTACAGATAATTTGACAATTTCAAAATATTGGTCAATTCCATTCTTAAACTTATTAAGGGGATAAATATATCTTTGATTTTCAAAAAAGTATCTAAATTTTCAAACTATATGTTTTGCATTATTCTAATATCGATGTTTTCTAGAAAGTTTATACCATCTGAGCCGACTAATACAGTAAATTATTATTTTTGTATGAATAAAGCAAAGTTGGGATCTGGGCTTGCCATTTTGGCGTTCTCCGGTTCTTCGGTTCTTCTGTTTTCCAAGTTCATCATTTTTTATGAATTACAGCGATTGATTTTGTAATTCATATCTCTTTTAAATCATCTTTCAATTAACAACCTTGTGCAATAGCATCGACTTAAGGGTAACGATTTCAGTCATGGCACAAATCGCCTAAGCGAACTGCACCCCTCGATTGAAACCCATAAAGTCAATAAAGGCTGTAGATACAAAATTCAAATAAAAAATATATATATATATACAAAACGCTAAATAATTTTCAACTCCAATTCTCAAAAAATTTTGCAGACTGCGTTAATTGTATGTATAAGTAGCAGGAACATTTTTAAATAACTGTTGTCTGCACAGCCTTTCCAACGTTTAGTCGGCTATGGTACTACATTGCAGCTTCGATCATCATGTAAATAAGAAAACACTTTAAAAAAATACAGATTTATTATGGTTCGAAAATTTACCGAAACTACCGCTTTAAAGGTTCAGAAAAGACAGCAGAATGAGTACTGAAACCAATTTTTCAAGCTTTTTATACGTGTTGTCGCGCCGGCGATAGTAGATGTCATTGATAAACAAGAGGACAATATTTAAATAAATATAACCGGCACAGCCTTTAAACTTTTAGATTGCTTCTGATACTAAAATATTTCGAATAAAAAACTATATTAGACAATTAAAAGAAATTTTTTGATTACAATATCTATGATTTACCGATCTCGCCGCTTCCAAAGGTCGGAGCAGACTGAGCATTAAAACCAATTCTTCCGTTAATTATCAAATGGCGCGGTAACGCCACGACGGCGAGTTTAAGAAGCATTCGAATCTACGGCGCCGCAACACTTGCTTCCATATTGGCTTCTCGAATTTGCAATTATAAAATACAAATATTTACATTATTGTATCTAAATTTTTTGGCGTATAATCATATTTTGTATCCTTAACTATGATTTCTAGCAGCTTTTATATAATATCAAGTATGTCAATGAACAATAATGCTTAAATCATCTTGGGATTCTTCAGCCCAAAAAATGTTAAGACCATGACGTTAGCCACACACGGCTAAATGTTTACAGGACGAACACAAAGTATATATTAACAGATTATTACCAAATAATTCTAATCTAAACATTACTTTTGAAAACGTACATTGACAAAATGATATTCATGATTGTGAAATCTTTGCTATAGCTTTTGCTGTTTCTATTGTTTTCAATTTATGCCCTTGCAATTTATAATTTGACATTTCTCAAATGCGTTTACATTTATTAAAAATATATGAAACACGTAGCATTATGATGTGACCAATTTTACAACATTTTTCTTGCGTAATTAACTATGATTTAACAGTTATACCAATACGATGAACACTCAGTTATAGATTTACTTGTAAGTTTTTATTCCAATGAAATGATAAAATTAAAATGAATATTTAAAGACATTTAATTATTGAGCAACAAAAAATAACGGATTCATACAGTGGACATAGAGAAACTCAAATTGGTTCTATTATCCCAATGGAAATTGATGATCGAATGACAGTTTCATCACTCTGATATCACTATATTGTTGGATGATGGTTACAAAGCAGAAGAGAAAAAATCAAAGAGAAAACTACGAAGAACAGAGAAATTGCAAAAAATGAATATGAAGGACTTAACATTGGAACAAGAAGAAGAAGCACTGCGTAGAAGGCAAGTTTATTGGAATGAGAAAAATGATCAATGTAGTATGATAAAAAAGAAAAAATTCACAAGAAAAATGTTAAATGAGAAAAGAAAACAAAATATAGATAAATTAGTACAAATTGATTTAAATAAAAATTTAATAAGACGAAAAATAGAAAGAGTGCAGTGAAATGAAAGAACCAATTATATTAATTAAAAAATTGAAAATTGATGATAATAGACAATTTTATAATGTATATAATGAAACACAAAGATTACAAATAATAAGAAAGATACCGAAGTATTAAAAAATCGTTTTCTAAAGGAAAATAAAAATGGTTTAAAATTGATAAGCAAATTACAAATTATAGGCAGGATACCAAATTTACAATTAAATGAAACATTGATTTACGAAAATTATTTAGGTTCTATGACTGATATTTGTAAATATTGTAATCCTAAGCATTTTGTTTTTGAATATTCGCAAAGCAAAGAATTTACTAATTTTTGTCATAAAGGAAACGTTGAATTGCCGGATAATTCTGCTTATCCAAATCAGTTGGAGCAATTAGTCACAGAACTATCACAAGATTAATTAATTAAGAGTTAATTTTGAAAAGAATATTCTAGCATATGATAATACTATAGCTTTTGCAAGTTTTAGGGCTCATTATGACAAATTGTCAAGTAAAGGACCGCAAGTTATCAGAATTTGTGGTCAAATATATCACAATGTTTATGCCTTGCATCGTAATGAAAATAAAACTTGAAAATATGTTCCTGATAATGAATTAGCTACTATTCAACGAAATAGCTATAGTAATAATCCCAATACAAAAGTAGAATTGTAGAGTCAATTAGATAGGTTATTGAGATATATTAACCCTTATGCTAAAGCTTATAACATGATGCATGAAGTCGAAAAAGAAGAGTAAGAACGTTGCATGAAAAACGGTTGCATACCAAAAGCAGTGACCATACCCATTAATCGAAACGATAAATTAAATAAAAAAATATATAATAAAGCTTGTAATGAACTTGCGATGGTGTTTTTAGGAAATGATGGTTTATCTCCTGCAGAAAGTAACACTGTTATAACAGAATGACTTATATATATATATATATATATATATATATATATATAAAAGTCATTCTGTCTAAGTCTGTCTAAGTCATTCATCATTTTTGATTTCCTCTACTCTAGTCAATATTCTTTGAATCACCATGACATTGTTTACCGCTGTCAGTTGATCAATTATCCTCCGTCTTTATTCTCTGATTCTTGATGTATCCGGAATTAAAGCGTCTCTCACGAGTGTACTCCACCAAAGCATGGCCCTTTCTTCTAAACAATTCACCTTCGGTATAACAACATTCACAACTTTAACTTCTCTGGTTAAAAAAAGGAGGATGTTCAAAAGTCTTAGAAGACGTCAAAGTCAAAGAAGAAGAAACAGGCATTATCCAGCCGCCATGATGGTACCCCAGCCAAAAAAGGCAAGAAGAAACTAAATTGCACTCCCTCAACAAGTAAGAATAACGAGGAGGATGCAAAAACTTCTCTTGGTCAGCTATAATGAGAAAAAATTGCTAGTAGAAATACAAAATGAAACAGAAGAACAGACCACTACAGACCCAAACGAAGAGCAAATAAGATAAGGCGTCAGAGTACGGATGCTATTTTCATAAGATTAAAGAGAAACAAGTCTTACGCTAAGATTTTGAGACAGATGAAGGCACAGGCTAAGCTAGAAGAATTTCATAAGGAAGTCAAGTTCCTCCATAAAACACGAGAAGGTAGCGGTTAGTGGATGTGTGCAATAGTAATGACGACATGAAGTCACTTCAAAAAGTCATCTGAAATGCAATCAGGCAAATAGGTACAATTAAGGGCAAGATTTTTCAGACGAAACTAGAGATCATAGATGGATCATCGATGGACTAAGGCAAAAGAAGATGTCGACAGTACTATCACAACTGAGATGAGCTGCGGCAAACAGGATATTACAGTACATATGATCAAGCCAAACACGAAAGAGGAGAGGGTGGCTGTGGTCAAAATCGACCAGACCAAGGCAGCCGCCCTGCTCAAAAAAGAAGAATTTGTATCAATTGGATAAACTGCAAAGTGCGGGCTCGAACGTGTTTCACGCAATGATACTGGTACCACGGCTACAGCATCAGTAGCTGAAAGGGTAGCGCGAACGGACACAGAGCAGCGGCATGCTATGTGCCAGCTCAACAGATGGGGTGTTTCTTATGCAAAGACGTCAGGACGCCTGAGGACAGGATGATGCAGACTTCAGGCACCGGAGCGGGCATAGTCAAAGATGAGTAGAAAGATTGCTAATAAGCATGAGGCGAGGTCAAAAATAACGATTTCATGCAAAAACAGCGTGAAAAATTTATTTTTGCCTGTATATAAAAACAAATTAACCTGCAGCAAAATGGCTTGCGTTAATGCAAATAGCGTGTAATTTTGCATCGAAAACGATTCTTTATCCAATTCCAATGAATGCAAAAGGCACGTTGATGCGTCAGGAAGGAAAGGCATGACGCGTGCATGTCATGCATGATGCGCACAGAATACACATAGTAGAGACGAACAAAATCAAGGCAAATATGTAAAATCAAAGTGGCAAGTCCAAGCATGATCATATATTTTTAAAAATATGTCATTACATCGCAGAAACGCGAACTGTTGAAAGAGAAAGCAAAAATTATCAAATAAGGCATAGTATCAATTCAAGCAAAGCAAGACATGATGAACACGGGGCAGGTCAAATGACAAAAGGCTCCTAAGAATAACAAATGAACGAGACTAAATAGTATCCCTACGGTAACATGCAGTTGTTTCTATAACCATACAATCAGTGTTCAGAAAACGGTGTATTTGATATGGAGATTGCGATATATAAGGATTGCAATGAAAATAATTCACTGGCGACTTTTCCAAACAGCCATAACTTGACTTTGAGATTTACTTTCAGGTAACATAGCTCCCTGCTCTCAACAGTATTACATACAGAAACTCTAAATCGGTAAATTTATAGGAGCTTTTATCCCCCTCTGGCTGCTTGCGAGTAGTCGTTAGTTATTTGTTGCGACAGTGGAGTTGACACCCGACTAGAACATCTAAGTCAAAACATCATAACTGCCATCAGCCAACTCGCTCTGTTGAAACAATTTAAACCGATACAGAGAGGCTATCCCCCATGGGTCGACGCCAAACCGGGACTTTTATACAGCTGATGAGAAGCTTTAATAAGATGACAAAAACATGCCTGACGAGGCACTAGATGACGTGACGACCTGTGGTCGGAATATAAATCTCTCACCGCTAAGGCTGAACAACGAACTAATAAAGCGCGAGATGAATTCATTCAAAATGGAGTTTTTGAAGGTGAATAGACCACTCATTCTGTTGAGGCATTCATAACTGATACCAAGAGCAAAATTAATCTGGGCGACATCCTAACCGGGGCCAGTGGGGACGGTTTCGCTTTTCGCGAAGTTACCTTTGTGGACTTGGTTCTTGCGGTCTCCCACTTTTCGTCTCAAACAAAATAAGAGAATAGGGTATCTCAAAGTTTTAGAGCGAAATCTCTTCCAGTCTTAGGACATCACCCAGTGAAGATGCCTGGAAGAACGCTTATCTGGTGCGCTCTAAGAAGAAACCTATTCTATTTGCTGTTTCAGACTTCCATTTAAAAGCCCTTTTAAGTTTCCACTTCAAGGTTCTGAAGAAGATCATACATGAGCAGATCTACGAGTACTTAGCCTCAAAGAATATCCTGAACCCTTTCCAGACCGGTTTTTGATTTTTTAAGCATTCGACGCAGATACGACTCCTAACACTGACAGAAAACATCAGAATTGGCATTGACAGTGGCAAAAGCTTACTCACCACATTGCTACTGTTTGACTTTAGTAAAGCATTTCATTCAATTTTCCCTTTTATGGGATACTACGTAAGCTAATCAGGATGGGATTCTCCAGGTTAGTATTTCTGTGGGTTATGTCTTATCTATCAGAGCGCAAAGATTGGTCACTAAACTCAACAAAGAATAATTTTGACTAACAATCAACTTTGGCGTCTCATAGGATTTCATCTTAGGGCCCTTACTGTTTAGTATTTACATTAACGATCTCCAGGAGGTTTGGCCGATTTCTAAGAGTGAGACGGCGTCCCCACCTGGTAGGTAAGAGAGCAGCAACAGATAACTTGCCGATCGGCAAGTTACCGACCATGTGACACTAGCGTCAAGTATGTAATAATCTGCTTGAGCGCAGGTAGATGGCGTGCGGGTATAAAGCATCGGAGAGAGGGGTAGCCCCGGTCATATAATTAATTCGCTCTCTAATACATGAACCAGGCCGATAGCATGAGCTGTGGATCTCATCTACCGACCTATCGTCCGGATACTTAGTATGCAACGAGCATAGCGCTCTCAAAAAGTTATCCGGGGGATTATCCCTTTTTCCAAATAGAATAACAGTTTACGATCTTCTGTATATTATGCACAAATAAATAAATAAATAAATATATATATATATAATTCTCTTTTCTAATTAAAGTGCTTTCAACCTTATTTCATCCACCTCCCACCCTTTCGTCTTCCTCTTCCATGGATAGGACTGTTGATACCTGCCTTGACTGAGCCGGTAACAAACAGATGTGGACGTAAGATTGTGGTTCCTTCCAAAGCATCTCTCAATTGCGCAGACCATTGATCATCACCCGTAGAGTCAGATGATCCTTGGTCATCCATTACATTCGTCGGGTGTGCTTACATCTTCCTTAACAACTACTCGGTTCTAGAATTTATACGCAGTTTGCGACTATCAGAAACCAGACCGTTTCAAGAGATTACTGACCAACATTTTGCTCATTTACTTTACGTGTAGGGTTTACAAATATACACCCAGATTGCAAGAGATAATCTTTGTGAGGACGTGGACTGCATGCCAGCTGAGGCTCGAGCTGTGTCGGATTTAACTTCACACTATCTTTTGCAGTTCAATACTTGCAAAACCAAAGCTATTATTTTTGGATCTGAGCATTATATAAATCAACTACACAGGTTGAATTTGCCTGGTATCGAGATACAGGCTAATGTTTCTGTTCCATTTGTCGATACCGTAACTAACCTCAGTGTGGTTGTGGATTTAAAGTTAACATGGAAACCGCACGAAGGTGCAGTCAAAGTTCTTTATGGGCTCAGATCATTTAGATCCTGTATCAGTATGGCGTTAAGTAAACAGCTGGTCAGTGCTCTTGTTATCTCTCACCTGGATTACTGTACTCACTGTATGTATCTTGACGTATCGAGGAAGCTCCCGACTAGAAGTTAGAGGAAGCTCCCGACTAGAGGTTAAAGAATTCTTGTGTGTGGTATATCTATGGTGTAACAAGGCACAAGCATATCAATCTCTTTAAGAGGAAGCTGGGCTAGATGGGCATTAAAGAGAGAAAAACGTATTTAACGGCAATGGTAGTAACGTACAAAGCTTATTGCATAAACCAACCGTCTTACCGTTCGGTCTCCTTCCAGAAAAACGAATGTAGAACCTTAAGCAGGTTATCGCGGGATATTTTTGTTCCAGGAATAAAAACGAACACTGACTTAAATTCGTTTAAGGCGCAGGGTGCTCGCCTATAGAACTTGCTCATGTAAACTTTACAGATTCTACCTTCGCTGACAAAGCTTAAGCTAGCGTTGCGAAACTATCTATATTTGACTCTCTAGTTCAATATAATGCACGATTTTTATCGATTCGTGTATGCGCTTGCGCCTTGTGTAGCAACTAAATTCATCAATGTATTTCTGAAACTAGTCTGTGTTGTTGTCTAACATGACGCAAAAGAATAAGTTGATTGATCTGTCATACCAACCAAAGCTATAAAAGTACCTATGCATGTAAAGACTATGTATGTCATTTGTATTTTTTGAGTACTTGAACATAAAATCTTTCAAAAAAAAAAAATGTTTGAGAATAAGCATAACAAACAATTAAACTATTGAATGATTTATTATAAATACATAAAAATAACTTACCTTTTATTGGCAATTAAATTAACTCTACCAGATAAAAGTTGTCCACTTTTACAAAATAAAGGATTTTCCAATAAGCATCGAACTTGATACCAATGAGTCAACGGCTCCGTTGGAGCAGTACTTAACCAAACTTGTTGTGTAGAACCAATAAATGCTACATCAAACCAAAAAGCTAGACCATGACACGTTCCACTCTCAAGAATATGAAAATCTACATCGATTGCTGAAAGTAAAAAAAATAATATAGTCTATTAAAAGTAGAAATAAGTTTTGTTAAGCAAAATATTTGCGTTTTAAATAATTTATTATTATTATTATCATAATTATTTATTGTTTTTTTTCTTGTCTATCCGACGAGTTGGAGAAATGCATAACGTACCATGACAGGAGCCATGCGAGGCTCCCTGCGTGTGGGGCTCTCCCGGCGCGGGACAATACTAGGCATACCCACTAAAACTCCAGCTCTCAAGAGGCTGCGAAAATCCCCTCGGTAGCCGTTTTCACATTTCTTCATATATTGGGGTGCCTGTCTTATGCCGTTCTAGCCATCAACTAGTCTTGTAGACATCCGTTATTGTTTTTGGCTTGGAAAACCATCTTCACGTACGCCGCTATCTCGTCCCATTTCTGCTTGCTATCAAGCATTGTCGTACTAACTACTGTCTTAGGCGTGAACGCCTCTACTCTTAGCTCCAATATTCTACGTCTTTTAGCCCAGCGAGGGCAGTCAAAAACCGTGTGTCTCACGTCGTCTCGTAAGTCAGCCCAGTACCTACACTCTGGTGATTGCACCCTGTTCATTACAAACAGGTAGCTTCGAAAGTATCCGTGACCAAACAAAAATTAAGTTAGGTAGAAGTTAACTTCGTCCCACTTTCGCTCCACCCTCGGACCTAACTCCTTAATCACTACTTTTATCTATTCCGCTTGCTGGTAGTCGTTCCAGCATTCTTGACACTTTCGCATCGTCGTATCCCTTTCTACGGTGACAATATTTGCTCTATCTGATTCAAGGCGGAGCTGGTTGATTATCATCACTGCCTCACCGGAGACTGTTCGGTAGGAGCACGCTATTCTCAGTGCCCCTCTACGCTGTTTGGCCATTATTTGCTTTCTATATTTCTCAACTTCCATAGCGCCAGCCCACACCTTTCCTTCATATAGAAGGATGGAGTTAGTGGTCGTCATAAGGAGCCGCCTAACAGATAGTCTAAGCCCGCGCACGTTGGCCATCAGTCGGCTAAGCTGCGCTACCCTTATCGTCGCCTTCCTACATACACGATCTAAATTCGTTCTATACTTTAGCTTCGTGTCCAGGGTTACCCCAAGATACTGCGACGTGGCCAAACTCGGGGAAATTTGAAAGTCTCCCACGAGGCCCGAAGGCCCGCACAACTAATTTTTTATACGTTTTCTCGGAGGAGGTTCCGCCGAATCCTCTCTCCCTCGCTTATAAAAGATTAGTTGTGCGGGCCTTCGGGCCTCGTGGGAGACTTTCAAATTTCCCCCAGTTTGGCCACGTCGCAATACTTAGCTGCCGGTTTAGTCATTATCACTTTTTTGCCTACCTTCATCGGTATGATGGTCGGTACAAGTCTCCTAGTCAGAATTTATATGTGTGTCTTATTTAGTGCCAAGATCAGTCCGTAGTCTGTAATCCACGAAAGCACCCTATGCATTACCGCGTTTAGCTTAGCTTGCACAATCTCTACGTTCCGGGCTGTAATAACAGCCGCTGCGTCGTCCGCATATCCGACGAGTATGACATCGTCTGGCGTTTCTAGTCTAAGTGGTATAGGGTACAGGATACCCTGGAGGTCCAAATCGAACTCTGCGCCAACCCCTGTTATAAATCTACTCCTAATCTTTTCCGCCGTGTCGTATTCGATAACTCTTAGATAGTCAACCACCAGTTGCATGATGTACCACGGTACCCCAAGTGACCGCATAGTGTCTAGTATGTCTACGCATCTAGCCAAGTTAAACGCGTTTTTTACGTCCAGCGTCACAAGCGCAACCATTGATCTTGCCGCATCCGTCCTTTTCACTGTCTCGGTAACATCTCTGATCGCTTCGATCATTGACCTGTCCTTTTAAAATCTATACTGCTGGTCAGAAAAAGTCCCTGATTCTCTAACATCGTCTAATATCCGTGGCTTGAGTGGAGCTTTACTATTTACTACTAGTTTTTAGGCACTCGCCCCGTATAAAAAGTTTCGAAGAAACGTCTTATACCCAGGGCAAACGCCTAATGGATTTGACCAAAAATGTGTATTTTTTCAATTCTTTCTAAGCCATTTTTTACAAAAAGGTTCTTTCATAAATGTACTCTAGCCATTATGTAAAAAATTAAATTTTAAATAAATTCACAGTATTTAGAAATTCTAAATAAATTCTAAATATTGACTTTCCGCCCGTGCGCAGGACCTGATGTTCATAAGAAGTGACCTCATATTACACATCATACTTGCTCGAACCAACTTTTTTTAGTCAAATTCACTATGTATATTAAATATACTATATTCTACATGATCACCATGTATATGCATCCTTAGACATATTTTTGTAGACCAATAAAGGTAGAAACTGACATTTCTTCACTACACCTAGACTAAATTATTGAAAAAATAAACTTTTCACGCTTGCTTCCATTATATACTTGTACTATGATTATATATGTTCAATATACTATATTCTCGCTCGCTTCGCGAGGTGCTTCGCTAACACCCGCGTCTACGCTCGCGTCCCTCGGTGGTTGAGCGTCGCCATCTTCTTCGCTCTTCTGCGACTCTTTATCTGACGCGGCTAAATAAAAATGCTTCAGCTGCGCAGCTGGTGCAAGATCGACTTGCTCCTCCATCTCATCGACAAGTCGATATGTATTGGTGCCGCGTATCTCCACTACTTTATACGGCCCAATATATGGTGGCGCTAGCTTCGCGGAGCGTTGCTCTGCTCTAGAAGACAACACGTGATTTCGCCTTATCACTAAGGTTCCGACTTGGCGACATAGTAGCGCTTCTGGCGATCTTGCGCGTTTGGCGTTCTCTGCGACGTTTGCTCGCACAGCTGGGATAAATCCCACATGCGATCATGCCAGGCATCGATCGCGCGTCGCTGCAACTCTTCTTCCGCGGCGGCGTCCTGCTCACGCCTCGCTGCAAAAGGTTTCCTCGGCTGAGTCTCATACGTCAAGATTGCTGGACTCACGCCCGTCGAAGAATGAGGTACGGTATTATACCCAAATGCGATGTCACTCAATTGCTCGTCCCATATATTATGGTTCGCCTCGGTCAGCGCGCGCACCATGTTGTTAATGGTGCGGTTCACTCTCTCCACTGGGTTCGCCTGGGGGTGATAAGGTGACGTCAACTCGTGTCTCACGCCGTGTTCCCTGAGGTATTGATCAATGGCCTTATTTTTGAATTCTGTGCCATTGCCATCAAATCTTCGAATATGAGGATATATTTCTTCCCTCGAGCGGTCTTTGGCTTCGGCCCCATGACATCTCCTGCTATGATCTGCCATGGCCGAGTGATCACTCGCTTTTTCATCAGTCCACTTGGCGGGAGCTGTTCGACTTTATATTGCTGACCAATGAAGCATCGTCGTACATACTTAGCGACGTCGGTGTACATACCGGGACAGTAATAGTACATTGCGACGCGCACACAAGTTTTCTCACGCCTCTGGTGACCGGCTGATGGCTCGTCGTAACACTCTTGCAAGATCTCTGCTCGCTTTTCTTTTGGCACGACGATTTTTCATGCCGTCTCGTCATTCATAGATGCCGGCAATGTCTCATCTGGGCAGAAGTAGTACAGCTGCACGCCGGACAGTGTGCCCAAACAGGAATTGCGAGGTCAAAATAAAATTTCTCGGACTAGGAGCAAGCGATCGGGATGATTTTTTTTTAAATTGTAGCTTATACAATACCGATTTAGGGAAAACTATACGATTTTTGTCAGCAATCGTTGCTGACCCAGGAAAATTGCTGATATCAGCAATTTTTCGATAAATTCCACATTTTACACTTCTATTGCGGTAAAAGTGCTTGTATCTATCATATAGGACCAAATTCGTCTATATATGCTGTTTATTTTAAGTTCTCTTTTCTTAATGTGATACTGGCAATTTGTTATAATCATTTTGATATTATAATATTTTCACATACTTTTGACAATGATTTTTTTGACATTCTTTACCATTTCGTAACATTTTTCACGTAACAGTTATTGAATTGACATTAATAGATTCTTACAAAGCAATTTAACGCCAATGAGGAGCTTGCATTATCATCATCACTTTCTTCGGATAGACTATCTTCAATGTCGATATCTTGATCTTCTATATCTTCTACTTCAGTCCTGTAAAATATATATTAGTAATTTATATTAATATTTAACGATATTTTCTAATCACTATATCGTTAGAAAAGATATTTTCTAATAAAAGTGGGAAAAGTGAAATGCCCTGTTGCCTCACAAATGTGTACAGGAAATAAATTAATTCAATTAATATAGTTCATTAACTGTTAGTGAAAGTTACTTTAATAAGAGGCACCTCACATAACTCTTTTTGAATATTTATACTAAGCAATGAACATAAACAGTAGTTAATTATTTCCTCAGAACCCAGTTTTTTAGTAAAGATTTTGCAAAAGTTAAACATTAGACTGTGTCAAGGGAACGTATAATGCTAATTTAGTAAATATTCTGATAGTATGTTAGTAAACTCTTTTTTCCACTGAGTAAAAAATTAACATTTTCGTACGCAAAAGGAGGCACGGGAAATCGAATAATTTGCTTCGAGTTAAGAATAGTGTAAAAATAGAAGTATAGTATTTCTTACATTTCATCAATAAATGATAACATCTTCGAAGTGACCTTATTCTTTTTACTTGTCATTCTTTAATCAATTTTGCTCAGACTTATTTTTGGGTACACACCGCTTGTACACATCTAGAATGCGATTTGCTCTACTGTTTTGTCGCGCATGTAAAATCATGTTTCGCCGATAATATTTGTGGGATGATTCCAGTGCATCCTCTGCAAAATAAGCCATTGGAAGGGGAAAGAGTCTGGCAATTTCACATCCATGTCTGAGAAGTTTATGCAGAGTTGGGCTAAGACGAGCCCAATCATATATGTTGTAGTGCAACGCATATGTTTCTCTACAAAACTGTTCCAGTTTGTCTAGTTTAAACATTTTTTTGCATTTAAATAATTGCAATATTAACGCAATATTAGCTACCAAATTTGTATTTATTCCTAGAGATTGCGCAAATTTTGTGGGATCTTGAAAGCACATTTTCATTCCATTCTAAGGCAACAGATTCGCACAATCTCTTAGATGTTTTATTGAGCATTTGTTGTAATGATATCATCACTTCTACTTCCGTCGATGAAATATGATCAGGTAAGCAATCATCCATTGCCTTCCTAGTCAGAAAAATAGATAATTATAATTTGATAATCAAGGGCTACACTTGATGTACATAAAATCTGATTCAAATATCTTGAATATTCCGATAACTTAATTGGATTGAATGCCCACCTCTCTTAAACTTATTGGAATATGCAAAAACATAATAATTAAATAAATTATTTGTATCAGATATTTTATCTATCAAGCAAATATTATTTAATTAATGTTTAAAGCAGGTAGTTCATCAATGAGATTTTAAAATTGCTTGTGACGCATAATAAATCTTTTCAAACGCGGTGTGAAGAAATATTTTAATTATCAATAAATAAATGTTATTAATTAATTAATTTACAAAAAATATTTCAATAATGAAAAAAAAAACCTAATCGACTTATATGCAGGATAAATATTGCAGCCCTTCGAACGAGCATCGAATACTAGTGCTTTATAATTATTTACGCTATAATCGTTTTCAATATAAAAAGCTAAGCCAGTATCTTCGTATGACCTAATATTAACATTTTCCAATTTTGATTAATGATTAATTCTAAACATGTAATACTTTGAACATTTGTTGAACTTATCAAAAATGTTTACCATTAAACTCAATTAGCTCATCGTCAGAAACTGCATTTTCCTGCTCATTGGAAATATTATTTTTATTCTGCCATATCGTTGCCAATTTCAATGCTTTTTTTAAGATGTCAACATTGTAATCAACGGAAGCAGCAATATCGCTAGCTCGCCTGTATAACGTACTTGAAGACGCTATTGGACAATGATCAAGCAATTTTATACAAAAATGAAATCTATACATTGGCAAAAATAACCACTTGTTAATGGTTATTACATGATCAATAAATTGATTTATCACATGAAGAGTAAGTGTATTTTTTCGCGTGAGAAAAAAATAAAAAACCTTTTATCATTTTCATTTTATCATGTGACAAATTACGTTCAAATTTCACGTGATTAATTGTATAATGAATCAGTTCATAAATCATATGATGTATGTATTTTAAGCGTGAAAAAAATACGTTTTGAAAAGTAGAATTTAAAATCTGTACATGATACTAGTCATAAAATATTGATAAAAGTTCGTGATATACTTTACCCAAGCCATAAATAAACCTTCATTTACTTACTATAGTTGTCTATTATCAACCTGATATGATACGTGTATGATTGTTTATAAAATTTATAATATGAATATGCTTTAAATTAAAGAAATTAAAGAAACTTTATACAGTCATACAATGTAAAAAAACATCGCGGTTTAAGCTAATAATCATTTACTTTCTTAATATTATTTTTCCTATGCA
Organism: Nasonia oneida; assembly: GCA_037356405.1. NCBI lineage: Eukaryota > Metazoa > Arthropoda > Insecta > Hymenoptera > Pteromalidae > Nasonia > Nasonia oneida. Next base: position 17,115 of record JAZHPH010000348.1, on the reverse strand, counting down.
ATTGTGATTCACAGATTTAAAAATTTTTATTATTCATAATTTTAAAGTTATCATAATTGTTGTAGAAGTTTATAATAATACGTTGCATGTATGTTAAAAGACTTACTGAATCAAATAAAAGAATTATAATTCTTACCAGAAGAAATCTCTTTGACTTCAAGTCGACTTCTTCCCCCATTGCAGGATTGGCGTTTAATCTTTTTCGGGCGACCACCTCTGCTACTATTACTTTGTCTTCTTTTAATATACTTTCCCATGAATGTAATTAAAGCTATTTTTAATGAAAATAGTAATATATACATATAATAATTTAAAAAAAAAAAAAAAAATTTTGTGGTGTGGTGATCTAAACGCTAGAACAGGAATAGAAGGGGGCGGTTTCGATGAGGAGGGCAACGAGGAAAAAAGAGAGTCGAAAGATAAGATAAAAAATAGAGAGGGCGAAGAACTGTTAAATAGGATCAAAGAGATGGGGCTCAGCATACTAAATGGCAACATAGAAGGGGACGAAGAAGGGGAAATCACATACGTGGGAGGGATGGGGTGCTCGGTGATTGACTATGGAATAACGAATGAGGAAGGGAGGAATAGGGTGAAGCAAATGAGGGTAGTAGACAGAATGGAGTCGGACCACGAGGCGCTAGAGGTCGACCTCGAATCGGGAAGGAGAAAGGAAAGGCAACGGAGGGAGGAAACAGTGAAGGTCTCATGGTCAGAGAGGGCAATCGAAGAATATAGAAGATGGATAGTTAGAGGGGGGGCCGCGAGGACGTGGGGGGAGATCAAAGTGAAGGTAGGGAACGCGCTACAATTCAAGAAAGGGAAACCAGGAAGAAGAGAGGAGGGAAAGTGGTGGGATGAGGAGTGCAGGAGAAAGAAAGCAGAAATGAGAAAGGCAAAAAAAGAGGTAGGAAAAGGGAGGAACAGCATGGAGAAATATAGGCAGGTCAAAAGAGAGCTAAGAAACCTATGCAGGAGAAAAAAAGAGGAGGGCCTAAAGTCAGAGATAAAAGAGGCAAAGGAAGATAGAACGGGCAAGAAATTCTGGGACATGGTCAAAAAGAGAAGGAAGAGAAGAAGGGAGGAAATAGACAAGAGCATAAGAGATGAAAAATGGTTAGAGCACTTTAAAGGGCAACTGGGGGAGAAAGTAGGACGACAGGACGAAGAAAGGGGAGCGATACTAGAAACGGGCAGTGAGAACGAGGGCGGAGAGGGAGAGATAGAAGTGGACGAGGTGAGAAAGATCATAAGAAAAATGAAGGAGAGAAAGGCACCTGGAGACGACGGAATTCAAAACGAGGCATGGAAACACGGAGAAGATCTAATGCTGGAAGAGTTAACGGAGATTATGGGGAAGATATGGGACGGAGAAGGCATTCCAGAGGAATGGAAGAAAGGGACAGTGAAACCGATATACAAAAAAGTAGAGAAAGGAGACTGCGGGAACTATAGAGGAATCACACTAATGGACACAGGATATAAAATCTATGCGGAGCTTTTAAGAGGGAGAATGGAAGCAAAACTAGAAAAAGAGGGAAGACTAAGCGACACACAGATGGGATTTAGGAGAGGGAGAGGCACGACGGACGCGATATACGTGGTGAGCATGGCGGTGGAGCAGGAGCTGAAGAAAAAAGGAGGAAAAGTGTACGCATGCTTCGCAGATATGAAAGCGGCATTCGACAAGATAGAAAGGGGAGAGATCTGGAGAATGATGAGGAAGCTGGGAGTGAACGAAAAAACCAGAGAAAGGGTAATGGAGATTTATGATAGGACAGAATGTGAGGTGAAGGTAGGAGAAAGGAAGATAGGAAGCTTTGAGACACAGAAAGGAGTGAGACAAGGATGCCCACTAAGTCCACTACTCTTCAATGTAGCAATGGCAGACGTGGAAGGGGAACTGAGTAAAGTACAGGAGGGAGGAGTGATACTAGGAAGAAAGAAGATATGGTCGATTTCGTACGCAGATGACGTGGTGCTACTAGCAACAAACGCGACAGGGCTAAGACAGATGATGAGAAGATTCCAGAAAAGTATAGAGAAGAAAGGGCTGGAGCTGAATGCGGAAAAAACGAAGGTGATGATATTCAGAAACGGAGGGAGAAGGGGGAGAGAGGAGAGATTTGAGTGGAAAGAAAAAGAAATAGAAGTGGTGAAGAAATTCGAGTACCTGGGATACACAATGAAAGAAAACGGAAAAGAGGATGAACAGATAAAGAAAATGAAAGAAAAGGCAACAGCTTTACTAGGCACAGTATGGGGGATAGGAGAACAGATATGTAAGGAGAACTGGAAAACCAGGATGAAGCTATTCGAGGCACTAGTGCAAAGTGTGATGGAGTACGGAGCAGAGATTTGGGGTTGGAAAGGCCAGGAGGAGTTGGAAAAGGTGCAGAGGAGATACATGAAGTGGATACTGAAGCTAGAGAGGACAACTCCAGCGCATATACTACACTGGGAAACGAAGAGATTCAAGCTGGAAACGAGAGCAAGGAAAAGGGCCATAAGATATGAGAGGAAACTGAGCAAAGCGAGCGAAGGCACGCTACTAGGAGAGTGCTGGAGAATACTAAGACGAGAGGGGGAGAGAAAAGAGAGGAGCGGAAGAGAGAAGGAGCAGCGGAAGAAAGAGATGGAGAAATGCGGGTTATCCCTGACAGAATATATCAGAAGAGTGGAAGCAGGAGAGGAAGTAGAAGAGGAGATTGAGAGGATAAACAAGGACACACAATGGCAAAGGTGGAGAGAGGAGATAAGGGACTCAAAATTCGCGGGGGAGACCAAAGAACTGCTAAAAGAAATAGGAGATACCCCACAACATATGACGGACACAGGAGAACACAGAAGGGGATCATTAGGAATAATAGCAAGATTTAGACTGGGGAGTGAAACGAGGAGCAACAAATACTGGAGAAGCGAAGAAGACAGGAGGTGCAGAATGTGCGGAAAAGAAGAGGAGACACTAAAACATGTAATAGAGAGGTGCGAGGACACAAAGATACCAGGAGCGGATTGGAAAAAAGTTTGCGGAGGAGAGAAAACACAGATAGGGTATCTAAACGGAATAATATGGAAAAGGAAAAATAGAGAGGAAAGAGCTGAAATATAGGGAAGAAAGGAGTCACAGGAGAGGAAGGAGGATTGAGTGAAGAAAAATAGAGAGAAGAGGAGAAAATAATAAAGAAAAAACAAAAAAGTGATTTAAATATATATTACTAAGCTGTACACTACGACGCAATAGTTTATAGTTTTTCATTGTAAAATATTGTAAATACTAATGTATAAACAATAAACGATTCTATTCTAATAATTTAAACGTATACAATACTGTATTTAAAAATTTTATTTTTTAATTTCTTACTAAACTCTTTGTTTAAAAAAAAAGTACAATATTTGATTGAAATAACTTATATTATTATCTAAACAGGTCAATTATATTCTTCTTTCTTCATTTTATAGTCACATTAGTTTTAGTTTCTAGATATAACACTATATATATAACAAAAACCAGCAGCAAGTAGTAATCCGCATTAAACGTCGCGTATGCACAACTCTTCTTATAACTATGCATAAAATATAAAATACTCTCCACAACCTTTTCTATGTATTAACTTGTCATTTTACTTATAACAGTGTAGTAAATAATATAATACCATACCATACAAATAATTTGTAAGAGAAGCCGAAACGAGTCGAAAATAATAATTACATTGCATTACGTTACGATGATCTAGGATTTCTGCAAAAGTTGGTAATTTATATGTATATATATGAATATATATATATATATATATATATATATATATATATACATGTATACATATATGTGTGTGTGTATGAATAATTATTATCAAATACTTATTAAATTATACTTAATCTACTTTATTCATTACGTGCTAAATTTTTAAATATAAGAATATATTAACTTAAAAACTTAAATATATTATTTAATTGTACCGTGTTTTGATAAATTAAATATTTTGTAATTCAAGTATAATTATTTGTTTCTATTATTAAATTAATTTAAAATTATAATATTTAAATTATAAAATATTGTATGTAATATATTAAAACATCGCAAATTAAATACTAGATATAATTGTTTAATATACATACATAAATATACATATACACTCACACACACAAGCACTTTTACCGCAGTAGAAACGTAAAATGTTGAATTTATCGAAAAATTGCTGAACTCAAAATGAACCCAATAACGCCAAAAATGATAAATAGCGTCAAATTTTAACGAATAACGCTGGCGTTAGAAAAAATAGCACTAAATACATTACGTTAATCCATAAAAATGTAGCGTTAAACGACAGATTAACGTAGATTTTATATTACGTTATTTTACGCATCCATATAATTTGAGTCATTTCTATTATCAAGCTATTTTCAACACTATTATTTATTTTTAGCGAATTACGAATAACGAATTACGAATAACCCTACATTAGACATTATTATTAGACCCTACATTATTACATTTACCCTGCCTTATCTTCTGATTAAACAGTTAAATGAATGGGGGAAATTAAAAATTATCACCCGAAAACTGAGATTTTAATAAATTTATTGAACACTATAATTCTATTTTTAAAATTGTCAATAATGTCTAACAATTAATCGGTGCCTTTCGGCTATCCCGGCCTGGTAATCATTATTTCTGAGGTGTGGAGCATCTTTGATTATAAAAAAATTATTTATTATTTTCATTGACATGCGATGCTTTACTCATATACATATGGGGAATTCTACGAGAAAAATGCAATTTTCTGGTTGGAGAAACCGAAAAAAACAAATGTTGGGGCACACTCCCGTAACTTTTTTTTCTTATTGTACATGTTTAGAACCATGCAAAACCATGTTCCAACATTGAAAAAGTGTTTCGTGACACTCGTTTTTAGGCCCTTCAAATTCGTCGAAAAATAGCCATTGTTTAACGGCATGTACCTAAAGTATTAAGACACAAACAGAAAATGTATTACGGTAGGAAAAGATTACGGGAAAAGAGCTTGAATTTAAAAAAATGCGTTGGAAATGCTATTTAGTCAAAAGTTACGCACAATTAAAAATGCGAAAAAATCATGTAAAAAGATACCAATTTCTTTACTTCGAAAAATCGTGCAATTTTACATGTACAATAAGAAAAAAAAAGTTGCGGGAGTGTGCCCCAACATTTGTTTTTTTCGGTTTCTCCAACCAGAAAATGGCATTTATCCCGTAGAATTCCCCATGTATATATTTACGTACCCATTCAATCGTCGATAATTATGCAATATAGAACAAGCAATAATTTTTGTTAAATATGAATTATATCAATTTGTTATGCTGTTAGATTTTAATAAGATAAACACCAGGTAAAATTTGGTGAAGGTTTGGAACCTGTGACAAAAGTTATAAACATTTCAATTTGCGAATTATCTATTAAATTGCAAACTTTGCAAATTAGTAGATAAACATGTAACAAATAAGTTGATATCTCAAAAATCTAAACTTGAAACGAGTGAGCGTAGTAAAAAACAAATAAAAGTTTAAAAATGTACACAACCTAAAAAAATAAGTCAAATCAGCTTCTGTCTGAAACTTTTTATTGATAATTACAGTAAATAAAATTGTTTGATGAGAATGTTTAATCATTATTTAATGTAACTTAATTTATGCAACTTCTATTATTATGTGTATCTCGCAAAAAAAAAATAAATAAATAAAAAGTGGAGTTGTTTTGACTACCACAGTATGGGTAGTACGTACCTTAATTGTTGAATTGTTAAATCGATGGCTGTAGATGATGTTTCGATAGAAAACAATTTAATCTGTTTTATCCACAAATTTTTGCTTCACTTTATTGTTTTATTATTTGTTAAATTTGGCTAATTATTTAGCATTTATCTAACAAAAATGGTTAAATTCATTTGTTTTTCAAGTAAAAAAAAATTTGTGTTTTCATTATTATGTAGTAAATATTTTTCTGTCAAAAAAATAACGTAACGCTTGCGTCACGCTATTTTTGCTTTATAAAATAATAACGATTATCGACGGCACTACGATAACTTTATTTACCGCACGTTAAATTTACTGAAAAAGCTCCCGGGTGCGTGCACGGCTGCTCAACTCTGCGCTTCTTAGCGACTGCTTAACTGCGTTAAATAAATTTAGATAACGCCCGCGGAGGCGACGGTAATCGCAGGAATGAACCAGGATCGAAACCGAGCGGAAGAGGTCAATAAATAACGTAAAACTTGCGTCAAATAATAAGTCAAGGTTATATTTTACTAACGCGAAGTAATCGAGAATTTACAAAATAAAAAGTATTACGCGAGTCGTCAACAAATTTGCGACTCGCGGCGACGCAGAAATATTCGTATTCGTATACGCGTCTATCACGAGAAGGTCGCGCGCGCCGAATCACCCTCGCGTGGATGATGCACACTCACATTCACTGCGCGCTTTCAAACCTGGTCTCTCTCGTCAGCGATGCTCCTGATTCCAGACAAACACTGCACTCGCACGCTGTACTGGACCGCTTGGCAGGAGGATCAGAATCACCCGGATTACGCGGTACACGCACACACTCTTCACTGGGTTATCAAACTGTTGAGCTAACGAGTGAAGTCACGTGTTGACACTTTCGGAGCCGAGAGCTATCTGAGCGCGCACCTAATGGATTAGCCTTCTCTCTCTATCCCTCTCTCTCTCTCCCTCTCTCTCTCTCCTCTCTCTCTCTCTCTCTCTCTCTCTCTCTCTCTCTCTCTCTCTCTCTCTCTCTCTCTCTCTCTCTCTCTCTCTCTCTCTCTCTCTCTCTCTCTCTCTCTCTCTATCTCGTGCAATACAGATAGGTCTATGAACAAACCTTAAATGTACAGCGTAATATTAGAAAAGTTTAATGTGATAATTCAATATGACGAAATGTGATTTTATGTGATTTTATGTGACGGTATTTTTACATATTTTATTATCTCTTTTTGTTAGATTGTATGCGACACAGTATTTGTGATCTAATTTGTATTATTTTTGGCTTTTAGCAAATAAAGACCTATCTCTCTCTCTCTCTCTCTCTCTCTCTCTCTCTCTCTCTCTCTCTCTCCCTCCCTCTCCCTCTCCCTCTCCCTCTCTCTCTCTCTCTCTCTCCCTCTCTCGCTCTCTCCATCACCGAGCTGCAGGCACAAATCCAAGATCTGTAATCGAGAAGCCCGAACATGCAGTAGGACAACGGCAGCACTGTGCCCAACACTGCGGAGATTTGCAGCCTACGCAGTGAATTGGCTAAGGTCAAGAGGCGCCCGGAGCAGACCTCGGACAGTGTGGTCGTTGTCACGGGTTTGCACTATACCCGTGAAACCTCGCTGCACCTCCTCGCTTTCTCAGTTATGAACGCGCTTGGCCCCACGGTCCTCAGAAGAGACGTAGCATCCGTCAGGACCATCGGGAGGCTTGATGCTACAAACAGCTCCGCCAGGGGTGACGGCAGACTGCCACCACTAGCCGTCACCCTATCTTCAAGTGCGCTTGCACGCTCGATCGTCGTCGCCAAAGCCCGGAAACGCAAGCTACGCACTAGCGAATTGGACGCTACCTTGCTGGAGAAGGCTAAAGCTCTGAGTCCTGACCATCAAGGGCTCATAAACATCAATGAGCTGCTCCCCTCAGACGCCCATAAGCTGCGTACAAGGGCTAGGCTGGAGGCCAAGAGGAGGCAGGGCTGCCGAACTTTCGTCAGAGATGGGAGACTCTACATGCGCTCTAACGATGACAGCGAGCGTGCTACCATCATCACCACCGACGCCGAGCTGGAGACTTTTTTAGCTCGGTTTCCGCCCGCTGCCAACATCGTTCAACACTAAGGCTACAACACACACACATCATTCCACCCACCCACCATCAAGCTCATCTGCCACGTCTTCATCCAGTTCTAAGGTATCTCTGTCCGAAGGTCTAAGAGTCTGTCATCTTATATATATATATATATATATATATAATAGTTTACATGCAATGACATTATTTCGATATTGATTAAGGTCGTGGAATTAAGCTCTGGTTGCTTGTTTATCGAGTGTCAAGTGCTTAAAAGTAGTTTAGTAGTTCTATTTTTAGGGATTGCGTAAATGCAATTTTATTTTCACGATGAAGTTCAAGGTCGTGAAAATGAAGATGAAGTACTTCGCTTCTTTATTCGATATGATCTCAAAATTATATCGAATACGTGCTTAAAGGTAGTTTAGTAGTTCTATTTATATGGATTGCGTACATGCAATTTTATTTTCACGATGAAGTTCAAGGTCGGAAAATGAAGATGAAGTACTTCGCTTCTTTATTCGATATGATCTCAAAATTATATCGAATACGTGCTTAAAGGTAGTTTAGTAGTTCTATTTATATGGATTGCGTACATGCAATTTTATTTTACAGATGACCTTTAAGGTCTTGGAAATGAGGTCTCTTCGCCCCTTTATTCGATATAATTTAAAAATTATATTATTAGTCTTGTTGTTAAACAGTTTCGTTTAGTACATAAAGATCGCATGTCAGCTATGATTAAAGTCCTGAAAATAAGGTATTAGATTTTTTGAGATCTCCCCAAATTGCCTCTTAGGTATACTGGCAGTTTGAGGAGCTCCTTAAACTGCCCAATACCTCTAAATTTTCTCCGCATAGTGACCGTTATATATATATATATATATATTGAATTGATTAAATACTTACAATAACCTTAATGATATTAGAAGATTACTAATGAAGGTCGTGAAAGTTGGGCGATGTCATACAAGTTGCAAGATTTACGTAAATCAGCGCTGTTCACCGTTTCATTTAATTATTTAGTAATTGTTAGTAATGTTTGCAACATCTATTTTGTAGCCAAACGAAACCGTCGGAATTTATGCTAATCCAATCTGTTATAATCTTCACTGATAATTCATCAAGGTCGTGAAAATTGGGTCACCTTAGATGTTCATGCTTTATCAATAAAATTTGCAAAAAATGATGGAATACTGCACTGCTGCCTTATGTTTGCGATTCTTCGCCGAGATATGTAGTTGTTTTAGGAGATCAAGTTTAATGATCAACTAATTTCGCAGAAAAATTTGCGTATTCTTCTGTTAGATTCTCAGCGATTATTTATAAGGTCGTGAAAGTTAGGTCAGCTAACATCTTTTTACAATAACCTTAATGATATTAGACGATTACTAATGAATGTCGTGAAAGTTGGGTGACGTCATACAAGTTGCAAGATTTACGTAAATTGGCACCGATGACAGTATTATTAAATTATTTGGTAATTCTTAGTGGGGTTTGCAGCATCTATTATTTTGTAGTCGAATTAAACCGTCGGTATTTATGCTTATCCAATCTGTTACGATATTCACTGATAATTCATTAAGGACGTGGAAATAGGGTCACGTTGGATGTTCATGCTTTAATCAA